>CAVNYN010206032.1:0-18736 GCA_963692815.1 Nyctanthes arbor-tristis | reverse complement strand
AAAAAAGAGGGATAAGAGGGTCATTGATATGCAGGCGAAGAGGAATGAGGACATGGAGAGAAAGAGAGAGGAGGAAAGACAGAGAAAGAAAGAGTTGGCGAGACAGAAGGCAGAGAAGATGAGGAATTATGAGGAGGCTGAGTGGACGAAAGTCGAGGAGGTGGAGAGTGAAGATGAAGATGCAGTAGAGGAGGATCCAAAGAAAAAGGAGCTGTATTGTGTAGCTTGTGGAAAGAAGTTCAAGAGTGATAAGCAATGGAAAAACCATGAGCAGTCTAAGAAGCACAAAGAGAAGGTGGCAGAACTGAGAAAAGCATTTGGTGAGGAAGATAGAGAATTCAAAGAGACAGAAGGCAATGAAAGGAAGGAAGAAGAAGAAGAAGAGGAGGGCTATTTGTCAGCAGGTGATGAGATAAATGTTATGCAAAACCAATTTGAGGAAATTATTGGAATTCAAGGGCAAGAGACTGATGATGACAACACTGTATCAATGGTGGAAGATGAGATTGTTGACATTGATAGAGGCAGTGGATCAGGCCAAGTGAATACTGAGTTGGAGTCAGATGATGATGAAGCAAGTGTTCTTGAAGCAATGCTGTCTGGGCATAAGACGAGGAAGAAAGCAGATGTAAGACAGCAGCCTAAGGCTGCGGCAAAGGCAGTACGTGAGGAGGTTGTTGAGATGGATTTCATGGAGTATAATAACACAAAGGGTTCTCGAAGAAACGAGGGGGGGAGGAGGCGTAGGGGTAGAACACAAGAAGAAACTACAAGAGCTGATTTCACAGAGGTTAGTGGCAAGGATGAGGTCCAGAATGGACATAATAATGATTTTCATGTTGATGAGCCAAAACCCTATCCTCTACAAGAATCTTCAGCTGAGGACAGGGGAGATGATTCAGAAAGGGGTCAAAGGCTTCCTAAGCAAGCCACAAACAAGAAAAACACAACAAATAAATCTGAAACTTCCAGATCAAAGGTTGCTTCCAAAGGGAGGAAACAAAAGGTACTTCATAATCCTTTTACTGAGTCTCCACTAAATTCAGCAATCAACGCCTTTCAGCCTTTCTGTGCTATGCAGCAGTCATGCTTTATTATAACATGATTTTTTTGTTTCTATCATGTCATTAGAATCTGCAATCACTGACGTCACTGTACTGAACACACTTTTCCCAACTTCAAGAGACAGGAAACCTAGAATAGGAGCAGATTTTCTAAACGATCATTGTGTTGATTTAAGTCTTTTTTTCTGGTACTTGCATAAGATATGAATTCTTTAGTTCTAGTTTTGAACTCATGTAAACAATAAACATTATTCAAGAGAATCTTAGTGGTGCGTAAATAGTCTTATTATAAGTAAAATAAGTAAGTACTGAATTAATAATTTTTTATAATTAGATCTAGAAATAAGTGAATTACTTATTTTTACGGTACCCAGTAATGCGAGTATAAAGCCAGCACAAAAGAGTTTAGTGTTAAGTAAAATAAGGAAGTTCTGAATTGATACTTTTATTTTGACAAAATTTAGAAATAAGTAAATTACTTATTCTGATAGTAATGTTTACCTATTAACTTCAAATAAAATATCCAATCATTTTTGGAGGAAAAGTTCCTTTTTAGTTAATCTCTTACTTCTTGAATTTGTTATTTGTTAAGCTTAACCAAATGTGCAGCATGTCTGTTTCCTAACGTTCATCTCGAATTCATTGGTGGACTTTCTGCATTTTGATTTCAGGCAGCAGCAAAAGTCTCTGGCAATGTCTGTGAGAAGTGCGAGGAGGAATTTGAATCAAGGTATTCATTTTACTGTAACCCCCCCTTTTTTCCCTCCCTTCTCCAGTTCGGACTTTCTATTTTCCTCCATGTTTCATCACTTAAAAATATGCTATTTGCCTGGAACAGGAATAAACTACACAAACACCTCGGAGAAACCGGACATGCTTTACTAAAATTTAGATGATTTTTGATTGCTTGAGAGTAAAAAAGCAGGATATAGTTCATTCTTCCACCAAGCGTGTTTCAAAGTATATACTCAGACGTTCGTGTAGATCTAGATCTACTAACATTGTGTCTGCTTGGTCAGATTTGGTCACCGTCTTTTGTATTTGCAGAAAATATAGACTGAGAATTGTAAGCAAAATTTTGTACCTGCTTAATTTATTTCTGAATTGCATGTGAAAATCATATAGTGAAAAGAAGTTCTCCTGATAGGTGAAAGCAAGGACAATGCCTTTCTTTTCAGTCGCCTCTCTCTCCCGAACCCAAGAAGCAATTCCTTGGGACTTGTTCCTTTGTGTTAAGCATGAAAGTTTTCTACCACCTATAGCACTGATATGGTGATATGGTTGTATGTACGGAGATTATGTGACAACTTATCCACGTGACACGTATATATGCAAGTTTATCACCTATATGGATGCTAGAAATTTATTATCGGTAAGCATTAACAAGAAATGAAAGACAAGGATAATATTGTCTCATGCTTTCATCATATATTTGGCGGAATTATCTATTAAATGCACACATGGTGGGAGAATATATAACAAATTGCACGGGGTTGTCCTACGATGAGGCCAATCGACATGGAAGTTATCTAATAATTTCATGTCATATGTGTAATATGGTAGGAGATCATTTTTGAGCTGTCAAAAAATAAAGATTAAGGACTTGTTCTTTGGAGTGTTGTGTAAGATTTGATTTATGAAAGTTGATTTTTTAGGAAGATGTAAGGGATGTAAAGAAACATTATCGGAAAGTGTGAAAATTTATTTATCTATTTTGTGGAGAATATGATGTTGTTATTGAATTTTAAATTTTTTACTAGCTTTTTTATTTACTCTCAAGAACAGGTATTAGTTGGCGTGTTGAAATTGCATGGTATCACGTAAAAAATAGATTATCATAAAGTGTTTTGCTTAAATATTAAAATTAGAAAGAACGAGTGGTTGAGAATGGTGTATTATATGTAGGTCGTGTTAAATATGTGAATGCGATTAATTTGACCAAATTTTATTTTTAAATAAAAATGGTTTGTGAAGATAAGCTAACATTGTTCAAAACTTTTCACTCTAAAGTGAAGCATTATCTAATCTAATGGAATAAAGGGAAGGGAACGAATGGGTAACAATGCTCCATTTTGGAAATTATCTTACCTTGAGCGTGTGAGGTGTCATTTTGATTCTTTTCATTTCTTTTTCTTTGCTTTTACCTTTTTAACAATTCCGCGTGTGATTGCCTCGAACCTTTTCTTTACCTATTGTGCGCTGGTTACAATATTTGCAAAAATACTATCGGGGAAAGTAGATGTTATCTAAATCGGGACTTAAAAGACATGACATACACATGTAATAAGAAATTGGATTTGAGGTGGTGAGTTGAAGGTGCGTGGACATTTTTTTTTTTTTTTTGTTTAAGAATCAGACTCATCTAAATACCGATCTTATAATATTTTCACATGATTTATGCATGTGTTTGTCACAATTGTCAGAATATTCTCTTCTAAAAAAAAATAAAAAACACGTTTAATTATTTGTCAATATGTAACTCTAAAAAGTTCAAAACTCATAAACTATTTCAACTTATTTCGATATATTAAAATCTGCTTATATTGTATAGCAGTGTATTACAGTACAGTATTAGTAATTTACAAATTTTAAAAAAAGGTTCAAGGACTATAAAGATCAATATTTGAAATTTGGAGCACATATTTATACAAATACTGAAGTTTAGGGACGATCCTGAAATACATCGGTTTCATATATCGCAAAGCGATCGCTCTGAAATTCGAAGAGGGGAAAAAGCAGCAAAAAATGGCGTCGATGCCTGCTCGGAGCGAAGTCCTCTCACTTTACCGGTCACTCCTGAGGACGGCACATGAGTTCACAGACTACAACATAAGGGAGTATGTGAAGCGCCGGATAAGAGATGCCTTCCGTTACAACCATCACCTCTCGGAACCGTCGGCCGCTGCCGCCGCCTTTGCTGACGGGAAGTCTCAGCTCGGTGTTGCCAAGAGACAGGCCGTTGTCTACTCCTTCTACGCGCCTAACGTGAAGAGCGTCATGGAAATCAGACACCCTTGAATAATTAACTTCAACGTGTTCATTACCCGAGGTTAGGTTTCTCGTTTTTTGTCCCCTCTTTTGGTGTTTCAAGTTGTCGTTTGGTTATGTAAGATAGGAAGCGTTGTTTTGTTCTTTTTAGGTTGGAGTACTATTACCGTGGGGTGGAGCTATTTTTATTGCAGACGAATTGAGCTCAAATTATCTTCTTCTTTTTTTTTTTTTAAATTTAATAATTTGAAAATAAGAAAATAATCTTTCCTGGTAATATAGGACTCTTTTTTGGTTATTTTCATAGCCTTTTCTTTTAGTTATTCTTCAATTATTTGTATTGCCATTCTTTAGCTGTTCTTGTTTTTGTGATTTATTTGAAGTGGTTTTTGTGTGTTATGAGTAACTGCAGTCCTTGAAGTAACAAGGCTCTCAAATGACTTGCTTTGATATAGTGTTGTAATCACTAATCAGCAGTATGTGCATAATTGCTTAAGACCAAGTTTCTTTGTTCAAAAGAAAAACCAAGGGACATAATTGCTTAAGACCAAGTTTCTTTGTTCAAAAGAAAAATCAAGGGAAGTAGGAAAACGACTGTGGTTAATGTGTTAATATGCTAAGTTTTAAGAAACCCAATTGAGGCCTTCATGGTGAGGCTGGCATGAGACATTTTAACGTTGAATTTGGCAATAATGGAAGTGCAAAATGTTGGGTTGAGTTTGAAGAATCCGCTGTTTAACTTGGATGATATAGAGTGGAGATGAAGAGTTTTGTATATGCCTTTTCTATTTGGAGTTTATGCTATCCTCAGTGCATATTCACAAAGATTTTGAAGTTTTGAGTTCTTTGTGTGTGCCCTTGATCAATTAATGAAATTTCAACATGTGAAACGTAGGAGCTGTATGTGGATAACATTACTTACCCGCTAGTATTACTGTCAATCACTTTTCCTCTCATTCACGACACTATGTCAACATCATTGCCACCACCACCATGGTAAACCCAGTATACCATTGCTGAAAATTTCCAACTTGTCTCAATAAGTGAGGAAAAACCCAACAGACTACCGGATCTAATACTTACGAACTTGTATCCTAAACTGTCAAAGACTTAAATTTGGAAATCAAATTCAGGAGATATTGTCATTTTTTATTTCCTATTTGGGCGATAGAATTGAGTGGAGTTTACCCTTATGGCAAAGCATTTGAGAATTGGGCTTGAAATGACTGGCTTTGGAGATTGGGATAATAGCTATATTTTTTGAGTTGGAGAAGCCCCATTTCTGTGTCACTGTCAATCCATTCTCGTGAAAATTTTTTTTTTGATTACCGATGTTTTCAGATTTTGGGTTGTGCTAATGCGGTGGGGCAATTTCTGTTTCTATTGTGTGGTTCAGGGTGTAACAAAATGTAGAAGGTGGTAACTTATATGCAGTAGGAAGGTGGGGTTGGAGTAAAAGATAAAACTGAAATGCTTTTATAAATGTGGACTGAAATCAACACTTTGCCTAAGAACTTGTGCTATTCAAGAAGATCAGAATCAAAGAGGTAGGGAGTTTTTTCGGTGCTCAGCTGTATGGATTTATATCATATTTTTCTTTGAATTTTAATCCTTTTCTGATATTTACGATAGATCTTGTGCCTACTTAATAGAGGTCATTTAGTCAGATGGAAGGTGTTCATTTTTGCCCTTAAATTACCTATCTCATATCTAGTAATATTTTAATCTTCACTACTTGTTCAGTTCTTTTATTTTCCTTTCAGGTAATAAATGCTTCTAAAACGTGTTTGTCCTACTATTTTGGAATAGAAGAGATGTTAGTGAACTGACTGTAGATGATTAATGATACATGCTTTAATATTGAGCTGCTGATGTAGCATGAAGGGGCCACTGCTTTTTATAATGATAAATGCCTAATATGTCAGTACAGGCATATACATAGTGATAATTTTCTTCATATTGCATATTTAATTAACTTTGGAAAAAACTTCGGCAAGCATTGATAGGCAACTTTGTGTTCTATGTACTTCAGTCAGTAGATATATTAAATTCCACTTTTGTTATTTCATGCATTGATATGACTTTTGAGAATGAAGTACTGAAGTTACTGATATGAGTTGTGAGGAATGCTTTGCAAGCACATGACTGGCTATTGTGATCATTTTGGATTAGCAAGAAGATAGAATGCTCTGCTGTAACATGAGCCTGCAAATGTTTATATCGACTTATATAGTGTAGTAGCTAATTTTGTAGATGAACATCCAAAGTCCAAACTATATCACGTGGAAGATCTTATGGAAAATGCTGCATAAGATTATTATTGACCTGAATACGCTATTGTCTTATATTAGCTTCAACCCCCCTTCATATATTATCTAATTTACCTTTCCACTGGAAATGTTGTTTCAGGATGTAGTGTAAGTGGAAGGGGACATGAAGGAATTAAGAAGAGTACAAAGAACAACATCATCTTTCTTTACCTTGAAGAGATAGGTGACTGAAATTTATAATGTATTGGATACGATGAAATTGAGACGTTTCTTTCCACAGAGAAGAAAGCATAAACATGTAACGAAATATTCAGTCTTGATTTTGGAAATAATAGTACAGTTACCAGATCTTTGTCTGGCTTGTGCTGCTCTGTAGATTTTACTTGATTATTAGTTATTGCTTCTTATAAATAGCAAATTTTTTATCCTACTGTTTGGTCTAAACCTTTTATAGTTTTCACGTCAATTGCTGAACTTCATATTTTTTAAGTTGGTAGCCTGATTGATCACTATGATGATGATGATTCGTCTTCTTCTAAGTTGTGCACTGATGAATTCCAAGACACTTCAGTTTAGGGAAACGTGAACAGCCTTAATTAGTTATGCAGGCATGCAAGTGAATTGCGTGTGTGGAAACTTTTAATACTTTGTTGACATTCAGAAGCTACAGAGAAGCAAGAACAAGAATGTCAGTCTTCTGCAGTTCCGTGCATGGTCTCTAACCAATGGTTTATGCATCAAAATGAGCTTCAAAAGGTTTACTTGCTGGGCAGCTTAACGGGATGGGATGTCGTGTTTGGACCGGCTAAACTTGGTGTGCGCTTGCTTTTGTACTTCTCCAGGTCAAACCTTTATCTCCCTGGATGGCCTCAGCAGTCAGCACATATTTGCGAGTGTGTAAGTGTGTTTTCCGTACAGATACACTTCCGGCTGGACTCAGTAGACAAGAAATGAAACGAGAGACCAGTTTATAAAATGCTTACTGAATAGTGAATACTAGTATACATTTTATACATGGGACATGGGACAGTACAAATAATCACCATGATCCATAATGAAATAAGTGAGATCAGAAGAACTATGAAATGAACAAGTTTCCTGTTCCCCTACTGTTGAGAATCTCCGCGGTAGAGCTTGATAATAGTAATTAGTACCAGAAGGGCATGCATTCTGTGTTGGGATGAAGACAATTCATGGTTAATTGTGTAGTGGATTGGGCCCACTTGGAACCAGTCGTTTCTCAACGCCATATCTTGGGTCAATCTCATCGCCTTGCTGATAAGGTGGTCGACATGGTGGTGGTGGAGGTGGAGGTCGATGTGGTCGGTAGTGCCTTGAATTTTGCAGTCTAAAATGGGGTGAACTCTGAGCAGAAGAGGGAACTGCTGCTGTGATGAGGCAAAGTAAGATGGCTACTAACATCCACCAACTAGCGGTGGCGCTGGCAGTCAGGGTGGTGGACGACATTCGAGGCCCCATATGGGCAGGCTTGTTTTAGGTTTAGGGGGAGGGCAATGCAGGGCAGGATTATCTTTTGGAGCGTGTAAGGAAGAAGAGGTTGGCAAACAGAAAGTTAAATGGTATTTAAAATTCAAGCAAGTGATCCATGAGTAATGTACTAAGCTCCATAAATGCTACAATCAATTAGGGTTGGGTTTTTTTACCAGAAAAGAGGCAAAAGATGACTTTCTTAATAATGGTGCATGCAACAGCTTTAAGACCATAAAGTGATGGTTCCATTTGATGCTTTTGCATTTTCATTACGATACGCATTTAGGACTAAGATACCGTGATAAAATAGACGTGTCATCCACCGGTTAATACAATCAAATTATTTAGACCGAAATTGAATCGAACTTTCATGCAGGCAGCATCACATACATCAAAAGACATGATCCATTAACTTCTTGTTCCAAAGAAATCATGGAATGATGAGTTAAATAGCAAATGAATCCATTCAAGAAGAGGTCGAATCAGAAAATTCCGAAAATCTGTAGCAATAGGTATCCTGTAAAGAATGCCGGGTATCATACAAAAGGAGTTCAAGAAAGTTGTATGTTCCAAGGGTACACGAGAAAACTTGTGCGGTACAGAATGGCAACGTATAAAGTCAATGTCAAATGGCAGCATTATAAAACCAGCCGAGTTTACTTTCCAAGCAAACGACGCCCACGCTGATTGGCGCCTTTGACTCGGATAGCCAGCTCCTCCACATCCCGCTGGAAAGGATCCATTGATTTGTTCTGCCTGCAATGTTGGAAAATGTTCTCTGTAAATCTTAAGGATTTCTTAGATTCGGAATAACATGATCGAGAGTGGGGAGTAGGAGGAGTTTCGGAATCAATGAGGTGTTGTATAACTCACCTATCAATTTCAGAACCCATGTCGATAGCCATTTCCTTTAGGTCACCCAAAATATCACTTATATCTGAGAGGGCATCATCTTGTTTCAACTTTTCAACCTGACAGATATCCATGAAAATATCACTTAAATAAGAGAGGCGTCATCTTCCATCTTCAAGGCATCAATTCATAATAGAAGACATGGAAAACAAGAAATTTAACGACTGAAGTTTTAGTCATTTTCCAATCCCTCAAATCTCAACACAGATTGACATGAAACTTCATATTTCTGAAGTGGAGCATGAAGGAGAAGAATAAAATTGAGTGTCATGGAAAGAGCTTGTTCTCTATAGATTTATGAAAGCCTAAAAATTTATCAAATCAATATCAAACACATATTTTTCACAAAAATACAAATTTTTACACTTCTCAATAATTTTTCTTTATATCCCCACCACTGATTCTCCTATCTCCTTTACATAAATCTCTAGAGAACAAGCTCTAAGAAGAAGAGGACGGTGGTAGAGGCGAACCGAAAATGAGCAATGTAGGAAATAGGCCAGGGTGCAAAGTGCAAATAACGGGGCCTTTAATCACGTACCATCAAGTTGGTTTTACATATGGAATAATTTCTGCGCAGACTAGAAAGAAATTTGACATCGTATTTATAGACAAAGTTGGATTTGTGAATCATGATCCTAGGTAAAATTGGTTCAGGATCACAGGATCCATATTTTCCCCCTTCGTTTTTGCTACAAGGGGTTGCAATGTCTTTTATTTTATTTTATTTTAAATTTTCCTTTTTTTTTTTTTTTGGGGGGGGGGGGGTGGTTTGGAGATGCAAAACCCCAACATTATTATAACAGAAAAGAGAGGGTTTCTATAAGACAAATGAGAGTAACAGGCTCTATGAGACTGACTGTTAAAGTAAAATCCTCCATGACGAGTGACGACAAACCTGAACTTTATCTAATGCATTGGTTGGTTCAGGAGGAGGTGTTCGAGCTCTTCGTTCCTTCGAAGCAGAAGTCAATCCCAGTTTATCCCTCTGCTCCAAGTGGTTACCCTTTCTTTGCACAGGATCATCTGTGGCAGCATAGAAGTGTTAGACACAGGACAAAGTCAAATGTTATATGAAAAATCTACCTGTGAATGTTGAAGTACATAGTATTGGTCATGAGTAAAATGAATATAATTTATAAAACACAAGATTTTAGCTCATTTTTCTCCTCTGGACATATGAGACAAATCCAATTTCTATCAAACATGACATCAAAGGCTACTGTTGTACATGCTTATAACTGCAACTAGAATGATGCTATTGACCAAGAGATGATAAGTACCTCGAGTGATTACAGGCCCTGTAATTGGACGGCCCTTATTAGGCTTCCATTTTCTAGAAAATATGCCCCCAAGATTTCCCAACAGCTTCTCACCCTAAGATCATCAAACTGAATAGTTTCAGATTCTAAGTAATCAACAGCATAAGGCATAATACATCATATTCATCCATAATTATACATGGCAAGAGGTGAAACTGAGGGTGCTACCTAATGCTGCTGTTAAGTGAAAACCTGTAAACAAACTCCAATTGTTGTGCTTTTGATTATGCATGAGTTTGGTTAATATTTAGAAAATAAAACTTGCAATGAATTGATGCTAAGCAAAAGTCTCCAAGAGGGAAGAAAAAAAATATTGGAGCATGTTTCATTGAGGCACTCCCTTTTGTGCGTTTTGAACTTGACAGTCTTATAAACAGTGCTACAGAAAAGGGAAAAACAATGAAAATTGCACATTGCTACAGAAAAGGGAAAAACAATGAAAATTGCACGTCGCTTTGATATCACTGCCTCCAAGAGCTTCTGTTGCTAAGTTAGCATGTTAAGTTTTAAAAGTATACTCATAAGCACGGGAGTTCAAGTAAACAACTTTCACTAATCAATAGTAAGTCAAGAGTCAAGTTCCTTTGAAGATAAAAATAACTTTTTCACTTAGACTCAAGAAGAAAATTTAACATGATGGAGAATCTAAGGGCATCCAAACATGCTCAATATTCATGCCAAACCAGAATGTGTTGTGAAGTTGAGAAACGGTACCCTACTAAGGTCATGGTCCATATCAGCAGCGACCGTGTGGGTTCTTGTAATTTGCTCCCCCTGCTGATGTAAGGTAATTAAAGTTTTAGTAGCATCTTCCCTCATGTCCTCTGCAATCTTGAGGCAATTGTCAACAGTCTTTGTAGCATCTTCAGCCTTATATACGGAATAGTTTTCCAGCTCCTGTACACTCTGGGCCTCGAATCCTCCAGACTCACGAAAATCATTCTTATATCTGTTTCTAGCTGCTGAAGTAATAGAGCTTTTATATGAAGAGGTTCCCTTAGTCTCCTCATCATCAAAAAGCTTCATACGGGAATCTGCTGTAACTACAGAAGGATCTGAGGAAGTTCTCCTGGAGGGTTCAAGGGTTTGCTTGTTATCCAAAGAACTGTCATCAAAAGGATTAGAACTGTAATTACTGGGAACTGGCTCCACTGAGCTGTGCTTAGAAAACCTATGTAAGGGAGATTTCTTGTGGCCAAACATTTTGTACAAACAGAACAATTTAGGGCGAGCCTAATTTATTTTGCTTCCGGACCTGCGTGTAATCAACAAAAACCATAGTAAGTTTCAAGAACCTCCCATGAAGAAAAACCAAATAGAAGTAAAGCATGAGATTATTCCTATTATCAATAAACCATAACCACACATAAAATGAAATCCAATTGCAAAAGAAATAAGAATCAAAATTTTCCAGGCTTCCAGCTTCTATTTATTTTCTCAATGTTAAGGAAACAGGCTTCAAGCAATCAGTCCAAAGAACATACATAAAAAAACCAAATTAGGAACGAAATCTGACAGCTGCAACCACTTCCTACATGGTTTAATTCAACCCCAGTATAATTCTTCTCTTTTTCTTTAAGCAGCCAGACAAATTTTCAAATGTCAACTCAATCAAAAACCCATGAATCATCAAGAAAAGGGAAAAAGGGTGCTAAAACTTTCAACATGTCTGCAAATCAATCAACTTTCACAAGAAAATGAAATTGATTATTGTCATATTCATCTTTTTTTCCTTTTGTCTTTTTTTTTTTTTGGAGGGGGGGTGGGGGCAAAACAAATCTGTTAAACAGAGAAAAGGGAAAACCCCATACTATATGCTCAGAAGAACACTACAAGATAAAAACTGCAGATTGATTATGCGTAATGATTCTCATGATACATATCGAAATTAATCACTAAAAATTGAAGACTTTAAACAGCGGAACAAGCATAATATCATTAAGAAAACAACTTATTTGGCAAATAATAAACATGCACACAAATCCCTCAATATTCTTAATGGGTAAGAAAGAAATCTTGGTGGGAATACCTGAAATTTCACAAAAAGGATCAAGATAAGGGATAATCTTGGATTTGGATTTTGTAAGTGCACCGAGAATAACGCCCTTACAGAAAAACGCCAATAGTATAGAAAAGAGAAAATCTAGACCGGGAAAAACAAGAATTTGGAGTTGGTATTAGTTGAAATGAAAATAGAAAACAGGAATATATATGAAAAATCTTTGTCAATCGCGGGGTCGGAAACTGGTTAGAAATTGCAACTTGGCGAAGAATAGTCGTAAGTCATAACCCACCATTTACGTAATGTGCAATAGAGTTTATTTTATTTTATTCACACTTCATTTTTTCTTTATTTCATAACTTGTTTGTCCTTTCAAGGTATGGATTGTGGGACGCGGGAAGATATATTTACTAAAAAATTAGGGTGATTTTTTTAAATAACATATAGTCTCTTTATAATATGTATGCATTGTGTTTCTGTTAAAAAAAAAAGATACGAATTGTGAAAAAGCCTTCTCAAAATTTATTTTAGACGGAATAATGTTATTTGTGAATAAGTTTTTACAATTTTTTCTTTTTTTTATTATTTTTTTACAAAATGCTGTAATTTTACCATTTTACTCACATGTATCATGTGATAGGGAAAAAATAATTTAAGGGGTAAGATGGTGAATTTATATTATTTTTAAAAGATTTTGTAAATACTTCCTCATCAATAGCACTTTTACATAAATATATAAATTTTCATACAATTCATGTGTGCCTTTAAATTGGTATTGATTTTAACATGATGTGGTGCGGGAAACAAAATCTACCAAGTGTGTTTTGTATAAAGATTGTGTAAACTTTTTATGTAAACATAGCATCACTCCAAATCTTTTATAGTTAAGCGGCAAAAAATTATATTATGTTCTTTTTATATATTATTATCGATTACTTATTCTATTGCGGACGTAGTAACAAGACACTATTTACAATTGACATGATACTACTACATCAGATAATATTCTAACACATCTCCTGTGATATCATCATGTTAATGTTTAGTGACATTTTGCCAGCGTTATATTGGATGTGGGCATTTGTGACTCTCAAACACTCAAACGTTGTCAAATTTATGATACGTTTGAAAAAAAACTCGGATTGGAATTTTTCTTTTTTCATTTTTTTTTTGGTTATATTTTCGAAAAGAGAAAAAAGGTTCAATTCTAGGAGAGAGACAAACAAGAGGTGAAAAAGAAGGTGTTTGAAAGGATCAAAGAGAAGCGCGTTGGTTGGAAGACTATTAACCGAGTCAAATGGTGCCATTGTGGACTATTTCTTCCACTCTTTAATTCGTTATTAGATGTCCTTTTAAAAAAATTAATATTTTTTACTCCACAAACATGTCACATTTAGCATCTTACTTGTCACATCTTATATCTTTTATATATACATATATACATATATATATTTTGTATAAAGGGGAGGGGAATTATGAGGATTTGAACTCAAGTAATCTCGATAAAGGGTTAGGCCTTTAATCACGTGATCTAATCCCTTAATCTTTATAGCTTATATATTTTACACTAACATAAAGACAAAATTTCTCATTAACACTTAAATATAATTATTTATAGTAGGACGGGCATAAACCTTATCAATATCAATGTGTAAATATCCTTGTAAAATTACGTACCTGCATGTCTTTCATATTTTTCACAATCCCTTGATTGGACAGTGTTTAGGCTCTTAATTAGGGCTTCGTGCCATCTGGTTTGGAGCGAAATAACTATCAATTATTTCACATATAGTCCTCAACTTTTGTACTTTCTATTAGTTGAGTCCTCTTTCTTTTTTTTGAACGTTGTGAGTCCCCAGCCTTTCATAAATGCCTAGTGTGCCTAAATTCATCACACAGCATAGATAATAACAGATGGCTTTATTATAAACTTAACCAATTATATTTAACTATACAATAAATATCCATACAAACAATAGACAAAAACATGGCCTGATCATCAAACAATCAACACTTTTCAACAGGCATATGATGATGACATGAAGGTGACACAAATATCGGAAGAATTCTTCAAAACTACATTTGGCAGAGCTTCACAGGCTTCTGGAGAAATTTCCTGTGCATAATAATAAACAGTTAGTAAAGAAACATAAATGCTGCTGATGCTCAAGTGACCAAATTGGAGAAAGATAACATTTAGTAACCAACTCAGGACAGAACGAAAGTCCAGTTACCAACATAAAAATTTCGCTAAAAGCATTGTTCTGAACCCTGAATCAACATCAGAGGGATGAAACCAAACTTAGATGAACGACACAGAACATTATGTTTATAAGTAATTTTATGCAGCAACCTGATGAACTCCATCGTATTTCTCTTCATGCAAAGACTGAAAAAAAGGGATATATTAAGACAAATTCAAAGTAACACACCTGGAAGACGAATCTCAATAGAAAGTGCAAGCAATCCAGAATTGAAATTTTATGATTCGCGAATATGCCTGATAGCAAGTTCTTGTGAGTTGAAAGATTTCTGCCAGACGTGTGCTCTTCCGATCTCACAAAAGACGAATTATATTTAGAAAATTTCTCTTTCTAGTCAAATGACAAAAGCTGTAGTGTACACATAAATGACTACCTGAGCCTCCAACTCTTTTATTCTCTGCAAGGATATCTGTTCAACACAAGCTCGACGTTTGCACTCTTCTTCAAGCATTCCTGTCATTTGATACCTTAACTCTGCCATTTCCTGTGCTAAATCCTCTGCTTCTTCTTTTGCTTTTAACCTTTCCATTCGAATTTCTTCCTAGCAATCATCCGAGTTCACTCATTCAGGGCTTGACCACTGCGCTGTCTAAAGTGCAATAATACAAAATATTTTATTTTCATGTTTCGCAAGGCTTAAAATGCTTATTTTTAAAGAACTATGATTTTGTTGATTTAGCTTGAAATCAGTTAATCACCTATTTTGAGAGTAACACCTAAATTACTAAATAATAGATTTTTTTTACTCAAGAAAAAAGTTGAGGTAAACAAAATTCACTTGAGATTTTTATTTATTTTTTAGCCTATGCAGGCATGCTTAATATCGCATTATCAGTTCATGAATCTGACTACTACATAAAGTTTGGCTTCAACACGAATATAGAAGTACAGAGTCTACCCAGCTGGTTAAAAACACACCTTGAGTTGCTTCACAAGATGCTCATATTCATCTACCTGACGTGACATCTCGTCCATCTTTTTCTTCAAATCTGCATCTGATGCTCCTGAAATAGCAAGCTTAGAGAGGAGTGGACCCAGAATGTCGCCACATGCACTTGACAAAAAATTTAGGTGTCATGATTAGGTAAATCGACAATCTCCAATTTGCATCCTTGATAGAGGAACAAATATATATACATGCGGAGCAAGAGTCAACAAGTCACTGACGTCCCACAAAAAATGGATGTAATCATAATTATCTAGGAAAAAGTAAATGAATTATCATATGCATATTTTTATGGAAAGTTCTGTTGAGTGGTCAACGTAGAATGTTGCATTTCAAGATATTGCACTCAGAGCATATTTTGTGTTCTTAAAAGCACCACATGTTTTTTGGCACAGTGTAAGGTGCTATATTAACGTCTCTCATTCCCATATCAAGCTAACTGCAGGAGGCATTGAAAACTGTCTAATCTAAATTGGTTTCAACTAAGAAGCATGTCTCCTTGGATCATAGTTTCTAATATCAAAAAACTTGACTCTACTGCAGAATAAAACATTAGTTTAATTCTTCCCGAGAAGAGGACAAGCAAGTACCTCTTATCCCCTCATCTCAAGATCATCGAAGTCGACTTTTGCCAACAAATAATAGAAAATTGTCACCTAACACAGGAAATATCAGAAAAAAACCCTCCATTCTCTGGATCAAAAGAAGAAATAAAAGCAGGAAACATCAATCTACTGACACTTTTGGCAAGGCGGATCAAAATTACTGGACATTATTAAAATTCATTAAAATTGGTCTTCTCTATTGTACTGAACAATCCAGTATACTGCTGTATACAGCACACAAAAAGATGACAGATGGATTAAAAGCAGGTAGGAGCTACGTTCCAAGAAAGTAGATTGCTTTTAGCACTTGGCACAGTGATAAAGAAAGGTTTCACAAGATAGACCATCAAATCAAAATGCAGGTAAACTGTTCAGACAAGTTCTCATTCAATTGAAAAGCAGCAACGGACAAGAACAAGCATATGCATAAAGGTTTTAGCATACCTTATGTCTTTCTCCAGATCACTCAAGGCCTGGATTTCATCCTTCACCAAACACTCACGAAATTGGTCTTCCACTTTCCAGACAAAGGTTTTGGCATACTCATCAGAGGTTTGGAGATTTTCTTTTAGAGCTTTATTTTCCTTGTATAAAGTCAGCATAACCTTCTCTGCCTCCTGAAAGTGAAGCTCGTGCTCTCGAATCAACTTATCCATCCTAGCATTTTCTTGAGTTCTCTCTTCCAATGTTTTCTTAGTTTCAAAAAGACCCTGCTCCAACGCCAGTAATTCAAGCTTTGTGCTCTCTATTTCACATTGATATTCTAAACCAACAGAGGAAATAGACTCTTCTAGCTTCTCAATACACAAAGCTGAATTTCTTAGTTCAAATGCTTTCTCTTCTATTTCTTGCACTAAGTTAGACTTCTCAGACTCTGACATCTTCAGCTGCTTTCTTAGCCTTCCCACCTCCTCCTCTAGCATTTCCATGTCTGCAAGTTTCAACTGAAGGCTGCATATTTGCTCGCCAAGGCAGTTGAGTTCTGAATTCCTCGTGCTTAACTGATCCTGCACGAAATCTGCAAGGAATGTTAACATATCCATGCTAGCTTGTTGCTTCTTCACCGCCTTGCTCAGAGAAAAAAAACTACTAAAGCAAGAAGCAACCAGGAAACAAGGAACAAAATATGAAGCGCTTGTTTGATTCTCATCATCAGAAGCATATTATAATGAGTTGAAATGAGTAGTGGAGATTTAATGGAAGTTTGAAATGTGTGGTGATAGTTGAGTAATTGTCAAATCAATGGTCAAGTAAGTGGTAGGTGAAATTATAATTTGGAAGGAGAATGAGATCAAACAAGCACCAAGTAATCCATCTACTTGGAGAAGGACAGTGACAAATTTGCAAGGAACATTAACATGCGCTTCTTGCTTCTTTACCACCTCAGTGACAGAAAAAAATAACTAAAGCAAGAATCAAACAAAAACAAGGAACAAAATACGAAGTTCCATCTTTAGTTAGAGATGTATTTGGAGAAGGATATCGGCAGGCCATGAACAAATTTTGATAGTGGCCATTCAGTTAAACACTCTTACTAATGGTCAGTAGATTGCATCAGCAACTATACCAAGAATAATATTTAAAAGCAAACAAAATGATTAAAAATATAAGCAATTAAGTGTGGCAAAACTGATTGAAACCAAATTCACCACCTATTTCCCGGAAGCAATTACTAAGTTCCCTTTCAAGTCCCTGGATGCACTTCTTGTCCTCTGCATGAGCATCAGATAATGTCTTTACGTGTGTTCCTAGACTCTGCATCAAAGAGAATTTGACATTAGTGTATTGTTGAACATGCCACGTTCTTATTTCCATGCATTTACTTTCCTCAGAATCACCGTCATGTTGCAGTAAGAAAAGAAGAACAATTTCGGAAACATAGACATAGCCAGTTCATAAGATGAAACATAAAAATATAAGAGAGCAAAATAATGAAGTAAACCAATAAAAACTACAAATATAGCCATATCATGCAATAAAAACCCTGACTTTATAATATAAAAGAACACGGTAGAAATAATTTTTATTTTATTTCTTGTAAACACCTTCAGAAATTTAATGTTGGATTTCAGTTTGCTGACTGGCAATGAAAGAGGTAATACACTATCAACCTATTAATTAACTATGATTCCAACAACATTTACCAGAAAATATAATGTGGTAGAACATTACCCTGATGAGTTCAAAGCTCTGTGATTTTGAATCCTTCAGCATCTCCTTTTCCTTCTTCAACTGTATCAGAGAAGAATATCAGAGAACTTGGTTAGTATAACATATTGCAAATATAGAGAGAACATTTCACAACAGGAAAATTAAGCATAATGAATAAATCTATGCCACGATGACGTTTTTTGCTGGTTATGAACAATTCATAAGGGAATAATACAGTTCTTTAGAATTTCTCATATAGTTTTCTTGTGGATTAGCATCTTGAAGTCCTTCGATGAGCTTCGAGGAAATGTCTACCATGAGCTATTATTTTCATGAAGTTAGTAGACATGCAAACATAATATTTGAAATGCATAATGCACGGTGAAGATCAGTAGAATAGCTTAAGCTCTTTAGTTTAAATGATTGTGAAAGTTATTGAATAAGCTACCTTCTCCAAAAACATTTGGTTCTCAAAGAGCTTCCTATTTTCTGTATTGTGAGAACTGATGAAATAACAGTTTCTTGTAGGTTTCACTTAATGCAAGTGTAATATATATTTTACTCGATTGTTGTATTCTCCACTTACCTAATGAATGCAATAAAACTTGTCATCGAATACTTTAGAAAGAAGAAATGTAATAGGGAAGAAATTTTCAGTTCATTTCAGTTACTAAATTATCAAGTTGCTGGCTAAAACGAGCCAATGATGAAAACTACATAC
>CAVNYN010206023.1:0-10220 GCA_963692815.1 Nyctanthes arbor-tristis | reverse complement strand
AGAGACGTTACGTGGGATGGTTATTTGGATCATAATCGTCTCAAGGTCGTCTCAAGGTAGTCTCGAAGATGATAGAAAATACTTTGGCCCGTAACATTACATACGACATAAATAAGCATCAAGTATCTTAGGAAAAAAGTTGGCTTTGATGGTGCAACGAGACTAGTAGAGTGGTAAAAAAAAGAGCCGTGCTATTTGATCATATAGCTGGACAAAAACTATGACAAAAATAGGTTTAAGTTACCTTTTTAACCCTACAAAATTCAAGGGGGATCCAAAGTCATTTTTAAGGTAATAAGGTAATTTGTAGGCAATATTATCAAGTGAACGAGGAAAAGAAATGAATTAGAGATCGGAAGTTGGTAGCTAGAAAAAGAAATGAAATAGTGCTTTTTTGCAATATTATATAGATACCAGTTTTTTCGTCTACAACTGTCACACCTTGATCCGTTTTGTGTATATATATCGTTTGATTCTTTCCTAATTGTAGATAAGTTTGATTCCACAAAATGGAGCCTTCACATGCAGTTCCTATAATTGTTTCTTACACAATAACAATAAACAAAAGACCAGGATAATCTCTTACAAACATTGGACTTCTATTAAAGAGACCAGTATTTATTCATAGGTAACTGTATGTTGCACAACCTAGGATAACAAATCATCTCAGTCTGCTTTTGTGCCTGGAAGAAGTATTACAGATAATGTTCTTGTGGCATTTGAGATGATTCACTATATGAAGCATAAGAGGAAACAGAAGCAAGGAGAGGTAGCGCTTAAAATCGACATAAGTAAAGCTTATGATCGTGTTTGTTGGAATTATTTGAAGTTGATTATGGAGAAGCTGGGCTTTGCTAAAGACTGAGTTGATCTTATTATGTTATGTGTGACTACTGTTAAATACTCAGTGAAGGTGAATGGGAATGAGGTGGGTCCTATTGTACCATCGAGAGGGCTAAGACAGGGTGATCCACTATCACTGTATTTATTCATCATCTATGCAGAAGGGCTTTCAGCGGTAATTAAGGAGGCAGAGTATAGGCGGGCTATCCATAGGTATAGAATTGCGAGACATGCTCCCAGTATTTCTCACTTATTCTTTGAAGATGATAGTTTTCTTTTTTTCCGTGCCACTATAGATGAAGCAAGTGCAGTGAAGGAGGTGCTTCGAATATATGAAGCTGCATCTGGCCAGGCGGTGAACTTTGCAAAATCTGGAATCTTTTTCAACTCAAATGTCTCCACGAGGTACGTTCTAATATTTCCTCAGTACTTAATGTTGCAACTCCATTGGATACGGGGAGGTACTTAGGATTACCGTCATTGATTGGAACGAAAAAGAAGCATGTGTTTAGTTTTTTACGTGAGCAATTATGGAAGAAGTTAAATGGGTGGTCGGGTAAAATGCTTTCAAAGGCTGGGAGGACGATTTTGGTTAAGACGGTGGCTCAAGCACTTTCTTCTTATTGTATGTTGACTTTTCTTCTCCCGGTTACTTTATGTGAGGAGTTGCAAAGAATGATGAACTCATTTTGGTGGGGCTTGAAGGTGAATGGGCGAAAAAGTATTAATTGGTTTAGGTGGAGTAGGTTGTGTGCCCGGAAAGAAGACGAGGCATGGGTTTCCGTGACCTGGCAACTTTTAACTTAGCTATGCTTAGGAAGCAGGGTTGGAATATCATTTCCCGGCCTAATGCTCTTGTATCTCGTGTTCTCAAAGCCAGATACTTCCCGAGGGGGGATTTTTTAAAAGCTCAACTGGGGTACAATCTCAGTTTTACGTGGAAGAGCATTTGGTCTTCTCGCATGGTTTTGGAGAAGGGTTGCCGCTAGAGAGTTGGGAATGGTGCTAGCATTAATGTTTGGAAGGATCCTTGGATAAGGAGAGAGCCAAATTTCAGAGTGGAAACTATGGAATACTCAGGATTGGAAAATCTGACAGTGAGTGAACTGATTGATGAGAATGGACAGTGGAATTCAGAATTGATTGATGGGTTATTAATTGACCGGGATGCAGAAGATATCAAGAACATTCCTTTGAGCTCCATGCCAAGCATTGACCAATGGGTGTGGCACTACAGTAAAAATGGGACTTATCTTGTGAAATCGGGTTATAGAATAGTGAAGGACTTAGAGGAGCCAGTGGGGGCAGCCATGATAGTGACAATTGGAGGGCGATTTGGAGGTTGAAAATTCCCCCAAAAATGCAAATGTTCATTTGGAGGGTAAGTCATGACTGTTTACCGACTAGAGAAAACTTGAACAAAAGAGGATTGCCTATCCCTTCTACATGTGTGATGTGTGATAGAGTGGTGGAGACTAATATATTTTTGCAATGCCCGTTTGCTAGCAGATGTTGGAGAGAAGCCAATATGGATGGATCGTTGGGGCAAAACATAACTATGAAGGATTGGGTGTTCAATAAAGTGATAAATAGAGCACCTCATGACGCTAGCCGAACTTGTGCTGTCCTTTGGAGTTTGTAGAGAGAAAGGAATGCCAAGCTTTGGAAGGGGCAAGCTCAAGAACCAAGACAAACGGTTCATGCAGGCTTGGCGGCACTGTATGATTGGGTGGAAGCACGAAAACAGCTCACGCCAGCAGTACAATTGGGTGCACCTCAAATGACTTGGTCTAAACCTCCTTTGGGGTATGTCAAGTGTAACGCAGATGCTGCTTGGGCCTGTGGAGATAGACAGGTAGGGATAGGGGTTATCGTCCGCAGTGATGAAGGGAAGTTGATTGAATGCAAGATGGAGTGGATATATGGGGCGTCTTCAGCTCGGGAGGCCGAGGCTTTAGGTCTCAGATCGGCTATTTTATGGTTGTTTCAAATGGGTTTCACATTGGTAGTGTTTGAGTTAGACGCTAAGGGAGTAGTGGATGCCATGTATTCTACGGTTGAAGATAACTGGGAATTTGGTATGATCATTCAGGATTGCAAGACCTTACTTCAGCAGCAGCATGTCTAAGGTTCAGTTTGTGAGTAGGCAAGCCAATTGTGTGGCACACTCTTTAGCTAGGAGAACCAAAACTAGTGATCACTCTTGCTCTTTTAGAACGGCTCCTCCGTGGCTTGTTAATGATCTTTCTCGTGATGTATTCAATGCTTTGAGTATGAATGAGAATTAAGTTTTTATGATAAAAAAAAAAGGATAACAAATCATAAAAGACTGAAAATAATGAGATGTGTTGATAACAAGAGATACAAGCTACCAAGAATGTAGTTGTTAAAGAAGTTTTTCAAAATTTGGGATAGTTTTGAAGTAAGTTTTTTTATTTATTTATTTATTTATTTTGTAAATGGTAACTTTGGCTATGTTAATCATAATTTGATAATTTTGTTTGTCAAATTTACTCGGTTTTGTTGTTAGATGATCGTTGCGAGTAGTAGCAGAGATTGGGGGTGGCCACCACGATCCTCGGCCACTGTCATTTTTGAAAAAGACCTTAGAACTTTCATAAAATTATATAAAAAAAAGTTTGTGTTTCAGATAGGATCAAAAAGTTTCGGTTATCCGTTAGACTATCTACCAGCTACGCCACTATTTGTGAGTGTTTTCAATTAATAGATAAAAACATTGTTTTTATATAAAAATGGCTTTTTGTGTCCCGTGCAACACACGGATAATATACTAGTATTATAGCAATAAAGAACCAGATACAATCGAAAAAGCACAAAATATGACAGATCGGAAGAGCATTTCGTTTATAGTTTAAAATTTAGAATTAACAATCGGGCGATAAATCACAATAAATAAGCCACGTAAATCATGTCAATTATAGCTTAAAAAATTATTAATTTTGACTTGATTTTAATTTATTAGTATGATACCTGTGCATAAGTTCGAAATTTAATTATGTGAAAGTTTTTAAATGAATTTACAATAATTGAATATATTCTAAAAGTGTAAAACATAAGGTGTGTACCAATGGAGAACGTAGCATCAATGTTAGTACGAATATAATACACTTACATTGAAAAGATAATCGATATCCATTCTATAATTCACATAATAATCAATTTCCATATACAATCTTCTTTCTCCTTGTACATATGCCTCAGTCGAAGAGTTCTATCCTCCATATTGAATATATATATATATATATATATAGCCACAAATTCAACCAATATTTTATAAAATAATGGATATTAAGACATCAAAGCATAGTCATGTTGGAGTAAAATTTGATTCCACGAACAATAAATTCATACTTTTTCATGATAGTATGATCTCGTGTCAAAACAAAATTCGTTTAAATAATATGTAAAAAGTTCACAGCACGTTATGAGTATGATAATGTCATTTAATAGAGGAACATTACTAAAATAAATTAAATACTTAAAAAAGCAAGAAAGTTCAATTAATTGCTCTTTCCATCACAATTGTTTGGTCCCATTTTTCTTTTTGGGATGTATCAAATATATGGTTCCTTTCTATATTAAAATGTTTAATTTACATTGCCTTAGAGCAAGATTAATGTAGCCAACGGGAAAAAATCAGGGGAAAAAACATATTTCCAAATAATGTGTAGGGGAAAAAGTGGGGGGGAAATATGAATTGAACACGTGACGGTATTTTGTTTTTTCCCCCCAACACTATTCATGCTCTTACAAATCTAACTATATTTAATACTTTAATTATCACTATTAATTTTAAATTTTACTCATTAAATAGAAACAAATTAGGAATATGAATCACAAAATGTGTCTTTCTAACACATATTTCTTAATTCTTGTGAAAAACAAATGAGGTCAAATAATCAAGATGGAGGGAGCATGGACAAATTTATTGATAGTCCTTAACATGTACACCTTAGGTGCTATTAGTGATAAAATGTTGATGTAATCAATATTTAATAATGTTAATTAATTAATAATTATTAATATTAATTTTAATATAATATATTAGTAAAATATTGCATCCACCGAAGAAGATCAGCTTGTGAACAAATAATCTTCGAATTTCTGTAAGTATATATAATTCAGCATAAATATGCACCAAATAAAAAAAATGACAGATGAAATCAACCCATTTAATGCCACATATCCGTAACTACTAAACATTTTTTGATTTACCAAACTCAAAAAAAAAAGCTTAGAAAAAATCAACATGGGAGATGTAAATCAACGATTCAAAGGAGGAAGTGAACAGAAGTGAAGATTCTAATTAACTATATGACAGTCAAGGAATATATGGGACCTTCAAAATGTTATTTTCTCAAATTTGTACCTAGAGAACTTGATGTTGGAGACAAAAGAAAACACATTTTATTAAATTGGGAGAGTTTGGTACAAAGATAAATTGAATACACGCTAAGATAGAGATTGGAGACATAATTGAGAAAGAGAATAAAGGAAGACAAAGGTAAAAACGTGTTGGCAAGGGGGAAAAATTAAAAACCACAAACAAAAAGAAAAAAAGAAAAATGACGTCATTAGTAAGATTAGCAGTTTAGATGGGAAAATTCGGTTAAACTTCTTTGGATTTGGATATATACTAGTATAATAACCCATCCGATGCACAGGTAGGAAAAACGTTTGAAATTTAACTCCGTGGATGTTTTTTAATGATGTACAATAGTTAAACACATTCTAAAAGTGTGAAAACACAATATGTGTACCAGCGGAGGAAATAACACCGACAGTAGTACCAATCCAACATACTTATATTGAAAAGACAATTCATATTCATTCCACAATTCACATGATAATCAACGTTCTATATGCAATCTTCTTTCTTCTTGTACATATGCTTTAGTGGAAGATGTCTATCTTCAATATTCAATATATTCACAGCCCCAAATTCGACTAAGAATCTATAAAAGAAATAAGCAATATTAAGACATCAAAGCACAGTCATGTAGGAGTAAAATTTGTTTCCACAAATAATAAATTCATACTTTCTCATCCTGGAATGTTCTTGTGTCAAAACATAACTTGTTTAGATGATATGTTTTAAAAAAAAAAAAAGAAAAAGAAAGGTAATGATGTCATTAGTGACATCAGCAACTTAGGCGAGAAAACCACTGGAGTCTAGGTCGGGTGCCCAAGTTAGGCAAAGCACCTAGTTCTTAGATTACCTACTACCTTATCCGCTACCCAGGTCGCTCGTGCAACGACTTAGGAGTGCTGGATGTAAGTATCTGACTTTAACCTTCGAGGTCGCTCAGTCGTGTTAGTTCAAGTAACTCGCGACCTCCTAGGCGGCAAAACCACTGTGCAACTTGCTTGGTTTATCACCCAAAGATTGATGTGACGTCCACATATAATGAAAAGTGAATATTTGTCTTCCCCATAAAGCCACCAGCCGAAATTCAGTCAAGATAACTTGACAGAGTTCCAACTAAGCATGTCAGAGAAGTCTCCTATTGGCCAAGCATTTAATGCATGTAATCATTATACACCAATTTGTATCCTATAAATAGGAGAAAACCTCACTCAACAGGGGATCTTCCTGGATTTTCATCAATCCTAATCTTCCATTATTAATCTCCCTCATTTACTCTTTCTACAACTATACCTGCTCCACTACGAATTCCACATTTATCATTTGAAGCGAGTCAAATATGGATTTCCCGCGCAAATAAATTCGTTTTGTTGGATTAAAGTAAGATTTAACATCAACAAGATATAATATATATATATATAGATATATATATTTTTTATTTTATAAAATAATTAATTAAGAATAAAGGATATCTATATATCTATATATATTTTATTTTATATCTATATATCTATATATATAGATATATATATCTATATATATAGATATATATATATTTTTTTTTTATTTTATAAAATAATTAATTAAGAATAAAGGATATTAACATGGTTCTTTTTTTGCTACTGATATTAACATGGTTCTTGGCTATAAATTAATTGTTGTAAGTAAGATAAAGTTAAAAACCGTGATTTTCTTTCTACTCTTATCTTTTCTCATCTAAATCTACTTATTCCTTATTTGACAAAATCTACTTATTCCTCATTTGACACAATTCAAACCCAAATCTTTGCATTCAATTTCTATTTAATCTCCAGATACGATTTGTACATTTAATTATAGAAGAATGATTGACAAAAAAGGGGAAGAAGATCCAAAATTTCCTTCTTCAGATATATATATATATATATCAAAAAATACAAAGTTAATTGGGGATCTAAATCTAATTATTCCTTATCCAAAATTTGAATGCTATAACTTGGGATCTAAATCAAGTTATTCCTTATCGGACGCGATTCAATTTCAAATCTCTACATTCAATATCTATTTAATATCCAAACAAATATGATTTCTACATCTAATTGCAGCAAAATGATTCCCCCCCACCCCACCCCCACCCCAAAAAAAAAAGGAACTTTACATTCAATATCTATTTAGTCTTTTGACTCCTTTTGTATTTTTCATTGATATAGTTCACATGATAATTTGAAAATTGGTTTTAATTTTTTATGTTGCCCTCATTAATTTTTCATTTTGATAATAAATTAATTTATTTTGTTAATAAATTATGCCTGAGCGTCATATGGGTGTGACGCTATTGTGTTTCAAAATTTTCGTATAGTTTTGTTTTACATTTTTAATCAACTTTGGTTATTGTTATGATGATTACTAATAGATAAGACAAATTGGTATCCCATCTCAAAAATAAAATATAAGGCAAATTAGTTTCACATATGTATTGATTGATTTCAAAATTTCAAAGATTGGAGAAAATATTTTAAAACTTTATTGGGGTGTACTGCATTAAGTGATTAAAGTTGTATGCTAATTTTAAACTTCGTATAGAAACCTATTTTATCGCTTTAAATAGTAAAAAATCATTTTAAAAGACTAATCTTATTAGAGAAAAAAAAAGATGGACAAAAAATGCGACAAAATTGACATGTGGGTTATGTGATAAGTGTTGATACAAAAGTGATGTAATATGCTGAAAAATAGGATTGTGTCATGTGTCAGTTTTGTTAAATTTTTTGTATTTGTTTTTATTCAAATAGCACAACTCATCTTATTATAGTTGTATCTCCGAATTCTTTTCAATGAGCTTCTATTTTGATTCTTAATTCAAAGTTTACATTTAATATTGAAGTTCTTATTTATTTCAACTTTTTTATATTTACGTTTGTTTCATTTCCCCGTGTAACTCACGGGTAAGAGACTAGTTTTTACAATTGTCCTTTAAAGGGCTGTGCCAGCAATATTTTCTATCACCATTCCATATATTTTGAATTCTTAGACCTTTCTTATGTGAAAATTATATTGAATTTCGATGCAAATTAAATTGATTAAACAACTCAAACTAGCATAATTCTCCTTGGGTGTAGATTTTGTTGATATCAATAAAACTACAACTCGGATTGGGATTTTTAAGTCGAGTTACCTGACTTACTTCTCTTAAAAACATTTTAAAAAAAAACAACTTGAAGTAGCAAAATGTAAACTAATAATATGTTTCGAATCCTACATAGAGCGTGATGTTACGTAGTAAGACGAAACCACTGGATCCCCATGTTTTGCGTGGATCAAAATTTTTGTTGTGTATTTTTATTTTCTAATATTTTCATTCCATATTAAATCATTAATGAATCTTATTAAAAAACACACACACAATTAGATCATTTACAACTAATTAAACCACCCGTACTAAAATATATTATTAGATAGTTAAATATAAATCTGTAATATTTACATCTCTGTAGAAAATATAAAAAGACAAGTATACATTAATTGAATCAATAAGCTCAATGGACTTAGTAATCGTAAAGTTCAAGATCGTTTAAAAAGAAACATATATTCTTACATATAATCATTCGTACATATATATAATAATGAAAAAAATATATGTTATCCGCCTCATTTTAAAAAATCCTAATAAAATTAACAAATTAAAAAAAATGTAAAATGAATTAAAAAAATTCAAATAATATTAAACTCACTAATACACACAGTGAAGATGGTGAATCAACTAATTATGATGGATTATAGTTTGTTGTAGAATTGACATTTCAGATTTGGTATTTTAGTTTATTAGTAAAAAAGATTAACGAATAAAACAAATAGGCAAAATGGTTAAAATTTAGTTGTTAAATCCGATGGTCATAGGTTCAAGTCTTCATTAAGTTCTTTCATACAAATGTTGTTAAAAAGTAAAGGAACAAATATTTATAGTATAATTATTCTATAGAATATTAGTAATAATAATAAAAGAATAAAAATGTAGAAAGCAGAATTCAAACCAAATCAATCATTTTAGTTGCTATGTCTTAATAATAATAAAAGAATCAACATCAATCTTTGAGTTTTATAAAATTATTAGAATATTTTGAACTTCATTTCGTGCGTTTTTCCTTTTTTACTACGGAATGAATTAACTAAAATCATTCTTTCATCAGCAAAATTCACGATGTTTTGTTCCCTTTTTTTAATTAAATTTTTGTAATATGGGATTAAAAAGTTTTTTAAATGCTATTATTACTTCAGTTACGTTGACATTGTTATTAATCATTTACATTTACATGCAAAACACGTGCTCTCAATTAGCATGCATGTGTGTGAGTCGCACCTCCTTAGGAGAGTTCAAGAATTAACTTGCAGCTAACCGAGAAATCTTCTATTGTACGTGTCCTTTTCTTTCAACAACGACAACAATAATAATTATTATTATTTAGTTTAATTTGGGGATGTAGGGGTGAAATTGGTGATTCGAACTCGAATCATATAACGCAATGAAGAGAGTATTGTGACTCCTATAACAAGCCTCCTTAATTGTTGTATGATACTTACCTTATATTCATTCTATTATTATAATTATGAAATAACTAGTATCAAACAAACTCTCAACGTAATAGCAAGATTATTTCCCTTTAACAAAATATATATATATATATGTACATATTAGACTTTGTCACTTTGATGACCTATATCATAGGACATCTGTTCAAGATGATAGTTAAAAATATTAATATGACCCGATTAATTTTACATTTAATTTCTAAATCAAGTAACTTAAAGGTATGGATTTGAAGCAACTCGTCAAGAGACCTTTTCAGGATGTACTTATGGATCGAAATTGGCGGTTGAATACCAAATCGGCCAATAAGACGATATTAATGCTTCCTTTTCGACCCAATTCTTTTCAATTCACTCAACTCTACACAGAACATATTCAAGATATATGGAAAATTTTCAAAAACTTAGATCGGAAGAGCACACGTCT
>CAVNYN010206022.1:0-10674 GCA_963692815.1 Nyctanthes arbor-tristis | reverse complement strand
TTCATGATTTTGAAGTTTTCAAAATACTATTAAAAAACACTCTACAATTGCTTTGCATAGGCACTAAAAACTCTTTATTTAGATTAAATTTAACTTTTCGAAATTAAGTCGAAAGAGAGTCGACAGAAGAGCCAAAAAAATAAAAAGAAAAAAAATATAAGCAATATATGGCTGCCAAGTGGCAGCTATGTAGTGGGACAACAAATAAGTCAAGTAAGGAAAAATGGGAAGAAAGATGGAAGGCTTCTAGTGGCATAAGTGACATTCAATGCATTATAGCCACTTGTTAAGAAATTATTGGAGCTATATATCTTTAAATAACCAAGGTTTTTCCCATCTCCATGCACCAACCATCCCTTCTCTCTCTCTCTCTCTCTCTCTCTCTCTCTCTCTCTCCCCCTTCTACAAATTACTTATTGGCCCTTTATACTTTAGTTTATGACCACTTTGGTCCTCTAATTATCAAATACATCCTTTACACGAGGAAGTTCTATACCTCATGAGCCAAAATAATATCGACAATAAACTATCCACATATAAGGGAAATAATGCATAATTCTAAATGAACAATAGATCATCTTTGCACCCACTTAAATTAAAGAATAAGAAAGATAAGTTGAAGGCATGATGTGCCAAGGACAGAAGAAGCAAATGAAAGAAGGAGTTAATATTGCAATGTAATTCCAAATGTGGATTAGATGTGAATAACCTTTACACCCTTTTGTATGTGCTCGTCAAATATGCTTGTATGAATTATTTAAAAAAATTCATGCATTTATAATATATGATAGTGATAGTACAATTATGTGAGAAAATTCACATGTTGTAATCTATGGTGATGATAATGTTATTATTCAAGGAATTTTCTCTAATGTCAAGTATTGTTTATGATGGAACCATTGATGAGATAAGTTATGCTATGCGATTCAATTCATCTTATGGATTGCATATACAATACTTTCATGTTATGCATAACAAGTAAAAGCACAAGTGCTTTCAAAAGAAAATGAATTATATATAAATCTTACCCATAAGTTTCAGAAAAGAATTATATTCAGTATATAAGTTGTTTGGTGCCAAGGCACTTATTTTCAAGTTGGGTTGTGTGAGACTACTAAGGTAGTCTATGATCAAACTTTCATGATAAGTTATGGCTTTGTGAGGCACCAAGGTGATTTGTGATCAAAACGTTGTGATATGTTACGGTAAGAATACCAACCGAACGTGTTATATTGAGCACTCAGGGTAAGATAGGTTTCTGATGTAATTCGGGCCCAAACTCACATTTTTAAAAGAAAACTTGCATGTATAAAGGTCACTCACTGAATATTATATATTCATTGTTTTCTATGTTTTCTAAAATTTTAGGTGCTCTAGAGAAACCCATGTGAATTGAGCTCTCGGGAAGCCTCTGGCACGGCTATGCAAATATCTATGTTATTGAGATAGGACATGTGGGGAATCACCGGCCTTATCACTGCGAACCATTGACATTGGCTGATTGACTTATTACAGACTTCAATTATTAATATAAAATGAATTACACCACAAGCTTTGACAGTTCTAAAACTGAGAAACAATAAACATCAAAATAATAATAATCACACCTAAACCCTTGACAAGGAGACGCAAGTAGCTCTCGGCCAGAGCGTCTCTCTCTCTCTCTCTCTCTAATCGTTCCTTTCTACGGTCGACCTTCACGGCCACTGCTGCTCTTCGAATGTCGTCGCTGCTGCCTCAACAACTTTTTCTCTAAGCTCCAAAAAAACCAATCTATTATTTTTTGCGATTCCGTGAATCAAATTGACCTTCTTGCTAAGAAAATCATAGAGCTCAGCTATTGTTGCTTATTCATGCTAAGATGCTTCACACAAGGGATAGTTATTCAAGTAGTAAATGTAGTTATCAATTTTGATTTTCCAAGGACTCAGAAACTTATCTTCACTGGGTTGGTCGATCTGATTTTAAATTGGATTTTTCTGGTAGCCACAATGGTGGTCACTGTGGGAGGTCGGTGGTGGTTGCAGCTTTCGGCAAATTGTGGTGGTTGTTTCGATGTGACTTGGTTGTTCCATCGCGTTCTTGTGTTGTGGTGACGCGGTGTTTTAGTAAGTTGTTTTTGCTGTGACTCAGTGTTTTGGCGAGTTGTTTTTGTTGTGACTTGGTGTTTTAGTGTTGTGTTTGATTTGACTTGTGTTTTGATAAGTTGTTTTTATTGTAACTTGGTGTTCTGGTGAGTTGTTTTTGTTGTGACTCACTGTTTTGGAATTGTTTTTGTTGTGAGTCAGTGTTTTGGCAAGTTATTTTTGCTTTGACTCGGTGTTTTGGCGAGTTGTTTTAGTGTGATTCGGTGTTTTTGCAAGTTGTTTTAGTGTGACTCAGTGTTTTGTTGTATTCTTGTTATGTTGTAATATTATGATATCACAATGTTAAAATACTTAAAACACCTGATTTTTTCAAAAAAAAAAAAAAAACTTAATGTATCTTAATTTTAAAAACTATCCAAAAAATACTTGTATTTTTCAAGACATCCCCTAAGATTGAGAATACTCAACTAAACGGTAATTAGGTCGAAGATGGAATAAAGAAAATCGGCCCGACTTGAAAGAGGGCTGGGGAAGGTTATCACACTTTTTGCTGTATCCGACCTGTTTGATCGTTTCTTGTTAAAAATAAAAATCTTTACAATAAAATTTTAATGTTTGAAAAGTAAAAAGATAATGAAACTTAAAAAAAAAAGTTTAGTAATTTCAATCGCACTCGTAATTACATCTTGGGGATACTGTCTGTGTTTATAATCCTATTCATTAAGTAAAAAATGAAAACTATATAAATATGTAAATGGGCCAATGAATTAGTTATTACCCACTCCGCTCCGTCCCGACCCGTGCCCGATTTAAGTGGAGATGGGTAGGGGGATAGGACAAAATTTTTTTTGATGGATAGAGTAAGGGGTATAACATACCCGATCTCGACCTGAGCCATTATCATTTCTAGATCTCAAGAAATCAAACATTTTATTTTTCTCTATGACTATACCGTAATAAGAATTTTGTAAATTATGAAACTTAAGTTTAACCATATTATATAACCGGATTACGAATCGATTTAAAAGCATATAAAAAAATAACTAAAATTTTTTCACCCATGCATTGCACGAGTAGAGTTAAGTGTATATTCTTATAAAAATTCACGTGAGTGTGGATATCATGTCGTAAATAAAGTATAATATGCCAATTGTACTGTATAAAATTATAGACTGATATACGAATTACATTTCACCAAGGGATATTTATAATAATAAAATGCCTGAATTTATAATTCTAGTTTTCTCAAAATACGTCGTGCAAATTTACACGTCCAACCTATACAAAGTTATAATAATTAGTAGTCAAATAATTAGGGATGACAATTTGATCCATCTACCCGCAAAACTATAGAGACTTGCCCCTAATACGGATTGACCCACCACGTTTAATTGAGGTAAAAGGACAGTATGGAGCAATATCGTCTGCTTCGCTGTGGGTCCAGGCCGGGTACGGGTCAGGTTGGACCCACCCATAGACCCGTGACCCATCAAACATTTCCCTTTTTTATTTTTAATAAATTTAATTCTAAAAATGTGTAGAAATTATTAGATATGGCAATTTGACCCGTCGATCTATAAATCCGTGGCTATTTATTTTCATTTTTATTTTTTCATTATATTTTTTTTAACGGATTTTTCTATCGAATTGAAAGAATCATGTTATTATATTAGTTAATATTGGGAACTTTAAAATTCTAAATAAAAGTTTTGTTTTATTCTATGTTCATCAGTTAATAACGCGTTGCACATAACATTAATTGAAAGCGGAAAAAATTCACGAGTCCTTTCGTGGGTCATCGTGGCGTCCTACCCAGCCCCATGAACTGACCTGTCTTGACCTCCCCACTTGAATTTGTAAGTTTGGGGTGGGTCTAGGCGTTTTTAAGACTTATGGGACAGGTTCAAGGTATGGCTAAGCAGCTCTAAATCCACTCTATTGCCATCTTTACTGAAATAATCACATCACAATCAACTGTTATAACTATCAGTTTAGCCTCTCAGTCGTTCGTTGTACGGGAAGACTAATTTTTAAAAAAGTCCAATGATAATAAATAATAAAATATTAGACAAATACGCGTTATGAGATTTGCATAACAAAAACAATAAATTTACAGTTTTGATTTAGTATTTGACACATTTAGTTAATGTTTTATTAATATTATATTAATAATTACTCGCTTATGTACTCGATTAATACTTTACTACTATATTTTACTTTTAAATTATCTAACTTATTTCATATTGTTAGTTAACAGTCTAATAATACGTATTGGACATGTACATACCTGTATTCACTCGATACCCATTCAGATATAAATTTTCATACTTATTAGAAAGTACCCTCCAGACGTACCTTTTTTATGAGTAAAATTCAAACTTGATAGTTACAATTAATATACTAAATAGGGATATATTTGTAAAGAAATGGAAGATGGACTTCTTAATACAAAGGAAATCATATATGTGAGGCATCCTAAAAAGGAAAATAAGATCAGATAATCGGAATGGAGGGAGCAATTCTTTTGTGTACTTCCTTTTCTTCTTATAAATTTCATGTCTCTTTGTTCATAAAATTTTCACCAAAATTCATTGTTATCTTCGTCAAATTAAAATATCAATCAATTAGTATTCAACCCGTACGTTGCATGGGGAAATAAATTCCAGTGTTACATATAAAAATAATTCATTACATAAATTGTAAAAAAACAATGAATAATCGCAACTATAATAATTAAGCCAAATGAAATAACAACATGAGTTCAGTTGATATTTTGAAGGCTTCACAACTATGGAAAAAAAGACTAAAAAAAATAAATTATTTGCATCCTCAACAACGTAGTCTTTGCAACATAAATGATATAGAAATAAAGATTAAAAAAATAGTCACAAAAATTTTCAAGTTAAATCAAAGATGTTAAGAAAATAAATTTTAGTCATATATTATTATAACAAAATTAAATTGCGTTCTTTAGTTGTTGGTGTGAAGCAAATAAAAGGATTTTTATTGCACAAAAAAGAGAATAAATCAGTTGATTTGTTCCAAGTTATTCTGAACTAAGTTTCTATTTAAAATATAAGTTATTTTGAAATAGGTTTCTAAGTTATTTTGAAATAAGTTTTGTTTTTGTTTTTTATTAGTTATTTATAGATTTAGAGTTTTATGCATGGCAAGCAACAACGTAAAATTATTGTGGACAATAATTTAAAAAAATTTATCCAATTAGAATAAGAGTAAGGAACAATACTTAAAACGTAATAGCCTGTGCCCTGTAACAACCGTATATAATTACTATACTCGTACAATACGTGAAAGCTTTACATAAATTGTCACGATTTTGAGAAAAATTTAATTCAAGTTTATGATTTTCATGCAATTTATGACACTAAATGATAGATAATAAATAATAATATAAATAGTAAAAATAGAAAAGTGATATTTTTTAAGGTTTAGTTTCTCTAGATTCAAGGACTCTAAGAAAGGAAAATTTGAACATTGTTTGAAGATAAAATTTTTTGATTTTAGAAGTGGAGGAATTGTGGAATGAATTTTCAAAATTATGGGAAGATTAAAGAGATAAGGAAAAATATATAAAAGCATAGTAATTTTCGGGAAAGGTGCATCTTTAAAGACAAAGAAGAATTTCGTGATTATTCTAGTAATATTTTAGCAGTTTGTCTTTGACACAATTTATGTTCATTGACAGAGCATTAATTTCATTCACCTATTATGGGAATTACTATGCTTTCATAAATTAGATAATAACTAAAATAATTTGGTTTCCATGTATTCAAGGAATATATGAAAGCACAGTTATTCAAGGAAAATGTGCATCTTTAAGGGCAATTCATGTTAATTGAGGAGCATTAGTTTCATTCATTGGAATTACTGTGCTTTCATAAATTAAATAAATACAATAAAAAAATAAAACCAATTGGGGCAGCATCTGTAGAGGTAGTAATCTGGCCCAAATCATTGTGCAAAAACATGATGAGGTCAGTAAAATTATGGGCAGGAAAAATTACAATTGAGAATCCAAATCTAATTGAAAACTCTTGTATTATATATTATATGATATGATGATATATGATATGATATGATATGATGATTAAAAATTAACACATCAGTTAACAAATAGTTTAATTCAAATTACGAAATACTTATTAGATAATATATAATATTTTAAAAAAATTGAATTAAAAAGTCAAAAAAAATTTGAATATAGATAAATAAGTCAAAATACCTAAGAAGATACGATACACATCCAGGATACACATCCTCAATATCTCCTACTATGTGTACGTATGACGGGATAATTTCACTTTATGTTTGGTGGGAGATCATTTTTTATTCTTTGGAGCGTTAGCAACCTAAAAGTAGTGTGCTGCTCAAAATTATCCCAAAGTCAAAATCACAAACACAATAAACCCACCAAATAAGGATATAAATTAGCAACTGCTTACTTGTTCTCATTACTGAAATGGGAGTGTAATAAATTATTTTACCCAGGCATTCACCGGCTGAATAATTTTATGTTATTTCTGGTTTATCGAATTGTCCCTATACAAACTAATTTAACGAATGAATGATCATAAGCTAGGTTTGATATAGAGAAATGTCGAGGTTACATTGGTGAAAGAATTTGGAGGTTATCAGTTCGAATAATATAAATGTGAGATTTGTCCTTTTAATGAAATAATAAAGGTGGTGAACTTAAAGGGAAGAAGTTCGAACATAAAAGTGAGAATAATTTTTTTTTAAAGGGAAAATACCTCAAATCCATGAAATAAATTAAAAAAACATGGTGCACTCAAAGGAAATAAACGCGGTGCACATAAAGGGGAAAAAAGTGCATTAATGAAATAAACGTGGTGTTTTTTTTTTTAAGAGGAAAAATCTCTAATTGAGAGGAAAACTAGGGAAATAATATGGATAGGAAACAGTCAAGGGTAAACTTGCGCCAAATAATGAAATGTGCTTTTTTTTTTTAAAGTAGACAAATAATGAAATGTTGAGGATGCATAAATGATCGAAAAAAAAAAGTTGGAATATAAACTTACGGCTAGGCAAATTAGTCACATCAGTTAGCTCTTGGTCTGAAAACAAACTGACCTCTTTTGATTCGGTGAAAAGCGAACCCGAAACCGACCCAAGTTGGTTTCAGGTCGGGTTTGGACCTAGTTTGATAGTTTTTCCCCCCGATTCTTCTTTTATCTTTTCCCTTTTTTTCTTTCGTGTTTTTCGATTCTTCTTTCTCCTTTTCCCCTTTTTTAGTCTCGGTTTGACCAAATTGACCAAACCATCAGGTTGACGTGAGATTTTTGTCCTTTTATTAATGCAAATGCAATAATAAAACGTGGTGCAGGGAGGAAAAAACTCATCAAAAATAAATAAATAAATAAATAAAGGAGGAAAAAAAAAAAGATGTGGTGTGCTCATTCATTTTTTGAAAATTTTTTTTTTCTACAATGGCCAAAGCGTTCACTCATTTATATTTTATTATTATGTACGATAGTACGAGAAGCATAATCCAACGCAACGAGGGAGCATATTTAATGATTATTGTGCAATGACCAAATTATAATTGAATTGTACCATAAAAAATAAAAGGGCAGAAAAAATAATAAATTCGTTGAACATTCATTGAGAATTAATGCAAGAAAAGATATAAAATAGAGTAAAATTTTTGAGTGTTTTCGTATTGATAACGTATGGTGAAATAAAAGTAGAACGAAATAAAAAGAAAGAAATAAGAGTGTCAAGACCGATGATCATTAATAAATAAATATTCTAACATGTTATGGAGCAATTATTACTGAAATCAGTTAAAATCCACGTCACAATTAAAGCGTTGCTAATTTATAGCCAAAATTTTGGTTACCAAATTGAGAGGATTGCATTTTCCGCCTATAAATACAGCTCAATACACACCTACTTTCGTATAAGTTGCATCACTAAAGAGACTAGCTAATATACATGAGAATGGCTTCCTCAAAGTTGATTGTTTTCACAACTCTCGTGTTTATCATAACTGGTTAGTCTCTCTACCTCTCTTGGTTTGTTATCCCGTGCACATATTTATTTTCTCAAGAATTACCTACTAAATATTTTTTGCTCAATTTTCTCTATGCAATTAATTCACATGCATTAATTTTTTTGGCAGCGTCGATGAAGTCTACAGGGGAACCTCAAAAGGAATGCAAGACGGCTGCTGACTGCCTGGTCTTTTGTGATCCCGATACCGGTTATCCAGTCTGTAAGGACGGCTTGTGCAGTTGCATTGAAAAGAAGAAGTCTACAGAGGAACCTCAAAAGGAATGCAAGACGGCTGCTGACTGCCTGGTCTTTTGTGATCCCGATACCGGTTATCCAGTTTGTAAGGACGGCTTGTGCAGTTGCATCGAACACAAGAAGTAACATTTTGCAACTGATGCTAAACGTAATCACAATACCAAAACAAACACTGAGTAAACCTTCCAATTCCTTGAGGAAAGGGTAAAAGTTGCATTTGTAATGCGTTTTATGAACTAAAAATTGAGTGAGTGCAATAAATGATCTTATGCTTATACCAGCGTTCATCTTATTATATAGATAAATCTTTGTTGCTTCTTATTATTATTTGCCGACTATTCTATTAAAAATTACTTTTTGTTTATATGATCGCACCAAAGAATGTTGAAAGAATTGGGAGATCTTCGAAAGTAAATCTAATAGATTAAAACTTGCATGACTTGAACTCCCAGAAATATTAAGATTAGGGAGAATATTGTAGGTTAGTTGGTTAAAATTTATTAAGACAATTCAATGCTAAACGTTTCCTTAACAGAAAAAAAAAAGGGAAAAGAAAGGTTCAATATAAATATTTTGGTACTTCACATGCATAAAAATTTGAATTATTATTATTACTACAAGTTTATAATAACACAAATTTTAAATTACAAATCCAGTTATACTCCACTTTAGCACACAACTTTTTGCCATTGTCTTCTTCAACTGGGTATTGCACATTCAACACTTCTTCAGGCCTTGCTGTCGATTTTCACTGTGAAAAGACGATATTCTAGTAACAAAATCAAATTGTATTGGCATTGAATTCAGGCGAAGCCTAAGAAGAAACTTTGCCGAAGCAAATTTCAAGCCACTAGGAATGCAATACCTTTTAAAAGTCTACACGTGGTCCATTTAACCGGTAGAGGTATTTCATTAGCCTTCTCACCCCGGTGGAGTCTAGCTCGTCTGTAAACGGTCCAATTTGGCCGGTTTTTGACGTATTTTCAAACTAAACCTTTTCTAATGGTTTGGAAAATTTTTAAATCTAAGCCAAACCATTTTGCAGTTTCACTATAAAGTTTTTTTCTCCCTACCATTCATGTTAAGTCATATATAGACAGCATTCAACATTCATTATAACTAGAGTGTATATAGTTCCGTCACAAATTATTTCCCCTGTTCACTTTACACAACATATATTATTTTTCCCCATAATAATGACACTAAATAATTAAATAACATAAAATAAAACGCAAATATCAAATTATAAAGCTAATTAAAACGATAATCACACTAAAGATACCAATAATAGTAGGGTGGCTATATTGATACCACACTATTTACTAACTACACCACAGCATAATTGCGTTAAATTTCCTTGTCTTTTCAATTTTTTTACATTTGTATAATTAACTTGTTTTTGTCATATTTTTTAGTTTTAATCTTTTATTAACCATGATATCATATCCTATAATATTTTGATTCTAAAAATTTCATTGTTAGAAATTTCTAATTTTTATAATAAATACAGAAGTAAAATCTCTATGAAGTAAAACTACATATTTTGCTAGATTTGAAGTACAAAAAAATAAAAAAATAAAAAAATTGAACATATACCTGTTATTAAGAATATGAATTGACAATTAAAAGAAAATTTTGAGAAGAAAATATGACAAAAATTGTTAGAGAGGTAAATATTACAAATAATAAAGATTTTCCCAATAAAAATGAATTCATGTTGTTCTTCAATCTAATAAAAATGTGGTGTGGATATCAAATGGCAAGGAAACAGAATTAATATTGTTAAAAATATCTTCATGGATGGATTTATATATGGAGACTTCCAATATACACAACTGTACTGCTTGTCATCCCCCCAGAGGCTCCCACGTCCAATTTTTCCGATCCCCTTTATTGTTCAGCTAATCAATATTCTTTAGGATAAAATCAAGAAAAAGTTTACCCTTAGGTAACCCATACTTCAACAAAATTTACTGATGTAAAATTTGGAAACTTCTACAAGTTGCAACACAAACGAAATTATCTGCCATATATATTATTGTTTCATGCAGGAAGAGCTATCTACAAGTGCAGGAATGAAAAGGCTTTTATACAGCAATAGTCCATTGTACAAATATTAGCCTATCCATAATTACATAAAAATAAATAAATAAATATTGCAAAATAACCATGGGTACAAACCTTCTTGACCATACTAACATCATCAAATATTAAGTCATAATCTAAGAATTTCTTCTCAAAAAAATTTATTGTAAAAACTCAATATACAAATGATAAGTAAAACTAGGAAATTAAA
>CAVNYN010206021.1:1932-19214 GCA_963692815.1 Nyctanthes arbor-tristis | reverse complement strand
CTAACTTTAATAGTTAATTTATTCAAAATTTGAGTTCTTAAAATAACAAAACTAATTCAAAGGCAAACTAAACTCTATCCCTAAATCAACTTCCCTCCTCTCCTCTCTGTCTCTGTCCAACTCGAATCCTTCAACTTCAAGTATCCACTAGTCTACCCAATCCCAAAGTCTCTGCCGCACCGTTTTTTTTTTTTTTAAGGATTTTTTTCCTTAACGGGACAGGTAACGTGTAATTTTTTCATATCAGCCTCGAGCCTCCTCGCCCCATAAATACCGCGGAGGCGGGGGAAGGCATATCCGCCCCGAATCCGTCCTGTTGTCATTCCTAATTAGAAATCGCAACTAGTAGTTTACCTTCAAAAAGTTATAAATAAATACTCTTAAGGGACCAATTTGCAGGACCGAATTAATTAAAGGACTGATTGTGTCAATTCCCGCGGGTTTCCTTTCAATACATGGGCAAAGGTCGAAGCAGCAATTAATCCTCAACTCCAACGGATTGATCGGCTTTTTTTTGCCTTCACAAATTTAGAATCTCTCCTCTTGACGTGCTTTCCTCCTTGTCTCTCTAATGTCTTCTGATCTGCAGCCATTGCCGTTAAAAGCCGAACCCAGAGATTTGCAAATTACGGTTACACGGGTGAAAGAAGATCTAGAAGACTCGGTTGCAATAATACGAGCAAAAGAAGTGGTTACGGTTACATGACATGATCATCTACAGCGTATTAAAACTTGGGGTTCCATCTTAAAAACCCCTAATAGTCGATTTAACGCTTTCTTGCAAAATGACTTTGTGTTTGATCAATCATAAACAAACTTTAGCGGGAGTTAATTTCGGTGAAGTTAGTTCCGATTCTATTTGCATCAAGCCCGACGAGTTCCTCAACTCTTACGAAATCATCAAGAAGCCTCTCTGCAATTGGGCCATCTCCATGGATGACAAAGAAAAGGTTGTCCATGTAGTAATTGAGAAGATGAACAAGTTTGCTAGACAAATGTCCGAGGATCATAGCAATCGTTTGCTTTTGCACGTCGATGTAAAATATGTTGTTGATCACCTCCTTCTTCACGGGGTTTCCAGTGCCGGACATGAAATTTTGGAGCAAGGGATGGAAGATATCACGGTGGTTCCGGTGAGTGAGTCGTCAGTCAAATCCATCAAGAGAAAAAGAAATTGCAATCACAATGAAAACGAGGACTGCCTAATGTCTCGGTGAGTTTTCTTGTGAATTAGATAACAAATTAGTGTGCCCGTGCTCGCACATATTTCATCGTAATTGCATCGTGAATTGGTTACAAAGAAGTCCGAGTTGTCCAATTTGCCAGTTTAAGATGATAATTAATTTGGATTGGTCTAAAAAAATAAGCTGCAAAAGTATATTACCGCGGTCAGGCCAACCTAATAATTCAAAAATACAATTTCGGCGCATAAAATTATATACTATAGTAACGTCATGATGCTTTCGTTGGATTCTATAATCTTTATTGGTAGATTGCTCATAATAATTTGCTAGACTAGAATTTGACTTCGCCGACCAGCGAATTAAGTTTTTTTTTTTTTTTTCCAATTACATTTTTAGCTTTTAATTAGATATATCTTGAATTTGTTATTGTTGTTGTTATTATTACATTAATTAGTATATTTTATTGTATATGCAGATTGACGATGAATAGGGGGTAAGGCCCTTCGAGTTCAAGGGGTATAACGTGCAATCTGCTTCATTGTTGGAGCTGTCTTGTATCGATTTGAGTTTGTAGCCATCTGCATAGAACCCTAGTGTATTTTAGAGCCGGATCTAAAATTTTTCTAACACTAGTTTTGGTGAAAAAGTTTAGTTCGACTCAAGGTATATAGAATTTTCTCTCTTTTAATCATGGCTGGTTTCAAGCATTCTCAGCCCAGTTTTGAATAGGTCCTCAGCATGGACCGAAAAAAATTTGAAATTTTATATAAAACAATTTTAAAAATTTTATATTAGCCCTTATCAATTATTCTTTTTTTTGTTTTTTAAATATATACTACAGTTTGTGTCATTAAAAAATCTGGATCCGTCCTTGGTTCTTATTATCTAGTAGAAAGGTGGTTTTCTTGACCTACACACACAATAACATAACTTATATAAACTCATTATTATTATTATTATTATTATTATTATTATTATTATTATTATTATTATTATTATTATTATTATTATTATTATTATTATTATTGGAAAGAACTCATTATTGTTGTTGATTTATTATTATTATTAATATTATACAAATAAAAAAAAATATATATATATATATATATATATATAATAAACTCATTAGTTGGAGGCACGCATCCCTTTACCAATTTGTTAGACTTGGTTTCAACTCACCCAAAAATAAGAAAATAAAAAAGGGAAATAAAGGAGTGGGAGGAAAGCAAGAGGGAGGAGTGAATTCTATGGAGTCAATTGCACTTGGTGTATTGAGCCCTACTACCAATCAAAACAAGCCACATGTATTAAAGCACATGTGATTTGGTGACATGGCTGTATTTAATTGGGAGTTGAGCTCCCTTATGAAGCCCAACTTTGCTCCATAGAAAACCTGGGAATAACTCACTGGTACTTTAATTGTTGATGATGAGAAAAATTAATATTTCCACGGTCATCATATTTAAAATGCCACACTCATCTTATATACAAGAAAGAAAAAGTAACCCGGAAATAAAATACGCAGTGGAATAGATTTCTAGGCATAAATTACAGAAACACAGGACGGACCTTGTAAAGAGTTGTGTAAAGAGAAAAGTTGAGTTCCTGGTTTCATCAAAGATGGCCTGTGATATTGCATTAGCCAACCAAGCAAGGCATAGAATCCAGCTACATAAAAGTTGGTCATTTGATGACTTCAGTTTGTTTGGACCTGTTCAATTGCAACATACATGTTGATAGATATAATAATATGGTCATTCAGAATGAAAACAACACAAGTACGAACAATCATGGGCACAATTGAGTTGGATAGAAATGAGGATGTGAAATCAAAATGCAATGTCGTGTGCATTAAATTTATTAGCATAATAATCCAAGAGAACTCAAGGGTTCAAAGAATACTATTATTGGAAGAAACAAGAAAAACTTAATTCTCTAACCACTAAAAAAACTCAACCTTCATGCTCAACCAACCATTGTCATCACATAAGGTTGCAATTAAAATGATTGAGGTCGAAACAACATTGGGTATTTGGCTTGAAGAGATACAGCAAAACCAGTACCTCGATCAAAGGCTCATGACTTTGTAATCTTACAAAGTCTGAAGAAAGAATAAAAAGAAAGTGTCAAGACAAACAAGTGCATATGTCTACTGCTATGGGATGCAATGAGGCATAAATATTGACGTATGACATTTAAGGTATTTGGCCAAAGGCGCTCAATGCACATGCTAACTACCAGGCACAACCACTGACAATATAATTTCATTACATTTGCCAGCAGTTCGCACAAGAAGCACCATTTGCTAGCCTATTGCACCTTAGGCACATGAATCTCAAACATAATTAGGGATCCAATCACAAACAAGAATAAAGCCACAAGAGAATTTATTTTCTGAAAGCTATAAGACTTTGCAGCAATATTGGTGCTTAAAAGGTTGTTCCTCCCTCATAGAGTCATAGTACCCTTTTCTGACCAAAGAAGGCATCAAGTTATGCCAATTACTATAATCAGGAATAACTTACAACTATCATCTTGATAGATTGCTTAGTTCTCACTGTCTTGCCACCACGCACTCCAATGGAAAATAATTTATAGAGGTAACTTTTCTGCCTTATCGGGTCTGTCAACTTCTTAACTCACTTTGAGATCATTCTTCTCATTACCGTATTGATCCCTCAACTATCATTCAAACCTGTAAATTATCTCCTCGTTTTTTTTTTCCCACGTAACATAGCACCTATTACCTCCCATATCTCTTTATTTCTTCCAGTGTCCACAATCCCAATATACATACAAATCTGCACCCTTTATAGACTTTCATTTGCAGATTTCAGCTGTTACATAGAGATGCTGAATACTAAACCCAATAAGAGGCCTCCCTAAGTTATCATTTAATATAGAAATGCTTTTAGCAACTGATGTAATTACTGATGATACCCATTCACCGGAAATACTTTTAGGGTTATTTTTTACACATTTTGGTTAAGGTAAGTGGTTTGCAGAATGTTAAGCATCCAAACAAATTAATTGTTTTTGAAAACACATTAGAGGCAGTAAACGAAAAGGTACATGGAAAGTAGAAACTGGAATCTTACTATTTCTGTAGCATCATGAAATGTACAATTATATTTAAGTCAAGATACCGATGTCAAAACCGGGCAAGATGACCGTCAAAAATAATAAGATGAACAAAAAGAGGTCTCTTATCTTCTATAACAACCCCTATACACAGTAACTCTTTCTATTGACTCATGGCAGAGAGCGCTCAAGAACCAACCTTAATCGGTGTCCCAATACATCTAATTCTGCAATCCTTTGCTGTTGCCACCTCTCTTCAAAACTCTCCCCACCCTCATTTGCTCTTTCAACACCATTATCAATAAGCCCCCTCTTCACCTCCTTCAGACACTCATTGAACACATTCATCACCACTTTAGCAGCCACTTCCTCAATCCCGATGCTAGCCCCACCTTCAAAATTGGCATCCTCTCCAACCGCTGCTTCTCCTTCCTTGACCCTTCTTCCAATAGTACCGTTTTCCCCATCTCCCATTCCTTCCTCCCCTTCAAATTTCACCTTCACCTCATTCAACTTTTCATCCTCATTGTTATCATCATCCTGAAAATCTCCGGAAGCAAGTTCACCTTCGTCATGATTTTCATTATTGTTCTTGACACAATCCAATTCCACATTTTCAGCACTCTCAGTTTTCTCCTTTAGCACATGATCAAAGGCCAAATTGATTGGAATTGAAGGCAAAAAATCAACTTTAACCCCAATGAGACTCGAATTCTTAACCAATCCCTCACAATTATCACCACCACCACCACCACCACCACCATCATCTCGACGATGGTTACTATCACTAACGTTATTATTAGCACTTAGATTCCTGGTACCACTGAAAGGCGAGGTGGCCACATAATCCGGGTGCCACAGCCGTTTCGACAACTCATAAAGTGTCCGATCTTGAGGCGACAACTGCGATTTATCCAGCCCCTTAGACAGACGCGCCGAGATGACCCGAAACTTCTTCCGTAGCCTCCGGAGCTTCTCGGCGAGCTGCGACTTTGTATATGGCTGCGACATGGTATTGGAGAATCGGGCATAGAATATCCCAAGGTCCCTCGGGAAGGTCAAATTCTCCGACGAGCAGTCCAATAGGCCCTGCAAGAACCTGATCTCGTCCGGCTCCGTCCATATGCGGTGGAACTTGAACGGCGGTGATCGCCAGTAGCCGCCGGCATAGGGAGAATTCAGGGGCAATGAATTGGGGACAGGATCGGGGGTTTTTCGTTTGATTGGGAGTTTGGAAGCCGAGGGATTGAGTTGGATAGAAGAAGAGGATGGGGTGAAGTCCATGGATTACTGCCTGCAAATCCAATATTATTATATGAATGAATCGAGGGTGAACCCAGAGTGGGATTATGAACTACTGTTAACAAAAATGTGTTAATTTCGTATGGATTAAGGTTGGGATTAGGCTTAATTAGGTTGTTTGATTGGGATCAAGGATTCACCGGGCGAGCGTTACTTGCGTTCAGGAATGGACTTTGTGAAAGGACAAGTGTTTGGGATTAGTCTCTAATTATGGTAACTAATCGAAATATATTCCATGTTATTTAAATTATGATTTCCAAATATTTTTAATTATTATGTGGATAATAGTAATTAACAAGTTTTTGCTCGGCACATGCTTAGGGTGCACAAATTGGGGTCCAAAGAAAACTCACAAATCAAAGTCTCTTGAAGGGTTAAAACATACTACGTCTCACAAAAATAGAATGATAGACATTTTCACACATAGTGAGGTTTGATATGTAATTTGTAACATTTAATTTTGAATAATTTTCACTCTAGGTCTTCTACTTTTCAATTTTGTATTAATTTAGTACTCATTCTTTTTTTGAGTATACTAAGTCCTCAACGTTTCATTAATTATCGTATTATGTTCTCCAAAGTTACTTTTAGTCCTCAACCTTTCAATTTTCACTATTAATCCCTATCAAAATGACTATTATACTATTGATTATTTATTTCCATTACATGTCTCCAACTTTTTAATTTTTATAGAATTTTACACTCATTTTTTTGGGCGCATAGGAACTACAACTTTTTATTTTTTATCATGTTTTATCCTTATTAACAATTTTCATACTTAACATTTTAAATTTTACTGTTAATACTATTAATTATTTAAATAAAAAATAAAAAACAATATGAAATAAGAATTACACCTATTCCAACTCACTCTTACATAACTCAATGACAACAATCGGAAATAATGATAATAAAAAAATGATCTATAACGGCCTTGATAGATATCAAATTTGCGTCGAAGAAAGTTGTCGATCTAAGTATTAACTTGACGAATCGAATCCGATTTCTTGATTACTACAAATCACATGTTGGATACGGATTGGTAGATCCGCCTCCAAAAAATTGATTTTTGATTTACAAAAAATAAACATAGCTATAATAATTTACTCTAATTTCATTTATTATCTCTTTTTGTGATTTTCACCTTAATTTGTTCCCGATTTGTTATCCGTTTCAATCCGATCTGATCCGCCAATTGTGGATCCACAAAAAAATTAGAATTACCATATTAAGTTTCGATTTCATTTTTCTAAATAGAAAATAATTTTTTTGTTATCTACCTTGATCCATATCTTCTACATGATATGTGATGAATCAAAAACTCGATCTAATTTGTTACACTGACTCTCGGATTGGAAACTTTTTTTTACGCGGATTAGGTATCCATTAAGTTTGGTGTAAATCAAATTTTTTTTATAAATCACCATAAGCTAATATGTGTAGAGTTCTTATTTTATATTATTCTTTATTTTTTATTTTTATTTAAATAATTAAAGGTATAATGATAATTTTAATAAGAACTAAAATTAGTAATTGAAAGGGTGAGGATGAAAAGTGTTATTAAGGAAATAAAACGACAACAAATGAAAGGTCTAGATGTTCTATATACCCAAAAAATAGGGACGGAAGGTTGGGGACGTATAGTGGTAAAAAAGAATTAAGAGTATAATAGTCATTTTGATAGGGGTTAATGAAATGTTGAGGACTTAGTGGGCCCAAACAAAAGAATGAGGACTAAATTAATAAAAAATTAAAAGATTGGGGACCTAAAGTGAAAATTAATGTTTAATTTTACATTATTTTTCACATATACCATTATATTTCATTAATTGTTGGAAATACTTTCAATGTATAGGTGATTGAATAACAATAATTAATTATGGGCACATATGAAAATAGAGTTTTAAATACATGCTCAATATAATCAGTGGACTATCTTTTTGAGACGGACGAAAATGAGATAGTGAACTATCTTTTTGTGACGAATAGAGTAGTATTTTTCGAAATGCAAACTTTATCATCAATGACTCAATATTTTTTGTCATAACTAAATTGACGAAGAATAACAATACCAAAATCTCATTAAAGAAAATTTTAACATGTCCAATTTTCAGCGGTTTTTCTATAATGTCCTTTAGACATTATTTATGGAGTCTAAATTGTGATGTGACAATTGTCTATTGGACACATTGAGAAAATATGGTCATCATCTTCTAATGTGTCTAATAGATACTTGTCACATCACAATTTAGATTTCATAAATAATGTTCAATGAATAACACAAAAATTTTACTATTTTTCAAGTATATAGAGTTATGGTATGATCTACCCTAGTATAGAGTAAGTTACTTTAGACTGTTGATTTGTAATATTTGTTCTTGAAGCACGTCTCTTATCATTTAAACAAAAGTTTCTTAATGCCTACAAGGGAGCGGTTATTCTATAGAGAGGTGACCTCTCCCTTTACGGAGAGATCTCGCACATATGACCCCTAGTTATTGGAGAATCAGGCGACAGGGCCCTCTGATTTCCTGATAATAGGGGGGTATGTGTGCGTGACCTTTCTCTACTCTTCGTAGAATTTTTCTACTAGGGAGTTGATGGTTCATGTACAAATATACAAGTCAATCGTGAGATCTAATGGTGTTTCTCGTGAATGATGGTGATGGTAACATGGCATGGTGGTAGAGGGTTGATGGTTGTGACTTGAGGGATCATTTTGTTATCACGTGTTACTTAAAGTATCCTAATACATAGACTTAAAATGTCAGTGGCGTAAAATTTTGACAACTATCAAAGTTGTGAAAATTCAAAGCTTTAAGTAGTAGAAGCCAACTTTTTGCTTGTGATGAAAAGGGTTAGTCTCATAAATAAATGTTTGCCAAAATTCAAAAATTTTTTATTATTCAAGTTATAAATGGCTTAACCAATGGTTACTCAATATATAATATCATTCAAAATTAAAGATTGAGAAGAAAATGCAATTCCCACAAGTTTAATCTTTTTTAACGAGTCAATTTTTTGGCCATCATGAATACAAGTCTCTCTAGTTCAGGTAGAGATAGAATCAACACTGTGAATCTATATATTAATTAAGAGAACTAAGTTTCGGTACTTTTTGTGCCACGATTTTCCCTCTTTTTTTATTTGGTAAATCTTGCTGTAATTTTTTTTTTTAACAAAAACTTTGTAAAAGAACTTAGAGAAGATTTGAACTTATGACAATTGAGTTTAACACTCAAGCCTTAATCCCCTTTTAATTCGTTCATTAGCATCTTTGCCGTGTGTGTTCGTGAGTTTAATGTTATTTGAATGTTTTGAAATTTTTTAGTTTTATTAGGATTTTTGAAAATGTAGCGGGTAACGGGTATTTTTTTTACTTACTCGAGCCGAACCATCTTGCCCCTTACCCTTATTCAAACGGGGGTACGGTGCAGGTATGAAGTGTGGTTGGTAGAAATGGGGCGGGATATGGAGGCGTATCCTACCACAACTTGTCCCATGTCATTCTTATTGTGAGGATATCTTCCATTTTCAAATTAAGTAAATTGTGATGCAGCAACGTAAAAGAAAATGTTGGTAAACATTTAAATTCAGAGATAATCCCGTTAGAAAAAAAAAAAAAAAAACTAGACATAATAACATGATACTAGTAACAATATTTTTAAATGCGCTTAAAATTAGTTACCTGAACTCTTCAAAAAAAGAAAAAAAGAAAGATAGTTACATGAATAAAAGGTAAAATCAGATTTTGTATTTTTTTTCATGTTAGTTTGTATTTGTGTTTGTATTATTTTCTTGTATACCAAAATTTATTTATCTCATAGATTTTATAATTAAAAAAACTATTGAGAGAATATTTGAAATGATATTAAATTTAATTGATCAAATTTCACATTGAGGACGCCCTTTTTAAATTCTACAAATTCCATTGAAAATCCACAAAAATCCGTGGTATGGAATTCTATACAATCTAACAGATTCTGTGGAATTCTATTAAAATCCATGAATTTCATAAGAAACTATACAACTCAAAAATTCCATCAAATTCCATGTTGAGAACGCCTCCTAAATCTCATTCGTCGATCAGCAAATTTAGATGAATTCGGATTATCACAAAACCCGGAGAAAGAAGCTAGAAGATAGAAGGAGAGAAGGAAACTTGAAATCGGAACAACCAAATCTATAATCAAATCAATTTAAATCGGAACATGAGAGATAAAAACAACCAAATGTATTAACGAAACAAACCCAAAAAGTTTAAAATGTCCTAAATGCAGTTTTGACGGAAAATTACTGTATAACTGTAACGATTCTTATATATATTGCTAATATTGATAAACTTGTATATTTATTTTTATTTACTTATTATTTTTTATTACCTTTTATGTTAATTAAATTAAAGTTAAAGAGTATTATAGTCAATTTTAGTCTAAAAAGATAGATAGCGTTGAGAAGATGAGAGTTGAGAGTAAAAATATCAATTACGAAAGGTTAGGTTAGGGACACCGAACGTAGAAATATGAAAGGTTGGGTAGATACTGCTAACTAGCCTTTGTGTGTGTGTATGTATATGTATCTATTTGTGTTGAAAGTAACCTTACTATATATTGTAATTTTCTTCCGACGTGGACAGTTTGTAGTGTAGACGTTTCAAAAAGCGCGTTTAATCGGATATATGCATTGGAGCGTTCTCAGTTGAAAAATGGACCATAAGACGTAAAAACTCGCTGAAATTGGTTTCACAGTGCATCGCTGCATCAGTCTTGCGGAGTGATTTTTCCCCAAAATTTGCTAAAATCAACTCTCTCTGTTTAGTCTATTAGAATTTGTATAAGACTTATTCCGTCCCATCTCCTGTAGAAAACCCTTGAAATCAAAGCTGTAGAGGCCATTGTTGAGAAATGAGAGTTAAGGCCCCTTTGCTGCGCGCCTAGTCAGAGTTTTCCTCCATTAAAACCTGGTAAGATTTCGGTTAAATTTCAGTAACCCATCAAAAGAATTTTTTTTTTTTTTTAATACGATTTGTAGTCTGCGTAAGTTCATTAATTATTTTGGGTTTGAGATACGATCATCAGCTCCGTGTGTAAAGCTTGGAGTACTGTTCACGTCGATTGCATGTTTTTGGTTGGTAGCGCTTCTGCAGGTCTGTATTTTGACTTATGAAGAAGGAACTTTTGTTTCCACTGAAAATTTTTAAAATATTTTGTCGCCCTGTAGTTCTGAGGTTTTGGCATTTCTAGTTTTTCTGGCAATTAGTATGTACGTTCCTTGTTCAATGTTCACTTATTCCGGGTTTATAATATTTGGGGCACTAAATTAACGTGCTTAAGAAAGAAATGACGGAACGTGAATAACATATCTGGAAAATATATACTCGATGTCAAGTTTTCAGTGCGTTTCTGTGTAATCTTTTCTTTTTACCTTCTCCCTTTTGACCCGAGGGAGTTTTTGGGTAAAAAATGAATACGATTTGTGCCTTCAATTTACAGGCATATGAATGAGGATTTTCACATAGAGGATAGGGCAAAGAAAAAAAATGGCAACTACAACTACGTTATGTAGGAAGGCAAAGTGTTACTCTCAAAAAATCTATTTCATACACACCTGTATATGATAGAAATGTCTATCCATAAAATTCTGAATATATTTGGATGCGGACTCGCGGGAGAATTCCCTTTGCCTCTTCCAAAAACATGGCGGGTACATATGCGTTTGAGGTTTTGAAAATAATTGTCTTCAATATTAAGCGTATCTTCTATTAGGTTCTATGCTAAACATTAACTGGAAAAATTGGATGCAAATTGGGTTTTGGTTCTTCCATTATGTGCTTTTTTAAAAGTCAGAAATTTGTTTGCTGATAATTTTATTGTTAAAAAGTAATCAAAGACCAGCTGCTCATTTAGGTTCCAACGGCTTCACATGCTACTTTGCTGACTCATTTGGATTGCCCACCACATCTACTTATTGGATACATAGTGCTGAACTTGGTCTGTTTTATTTATGCATTTGAAAAATTTTGGTCTTCCCATAGGCTATTGATTACTTACTGAAAGACATAGAAATCAAATTGTTTTTTTTTTTTTTTTATTTTCGTTTGCCTCTTTACTTACAACAGGAAGAAAAGTGTTCACTCTAGGTGGTTTAGTCGGGGCAGAATCTGTCATTAACCAGAAGCAACGTCGTCCTATATTGAACAAAATTTGTGGGACTTCTGAAATAAAGAAGAAAATGTAGTATTATTGATACTCATCTTCGATTTCTTTTAAATCTGTTGCAATCATATTAATTGGTTTTCTTTTCTTCTTCTTTTATTTAGTACTACAGATTGGAGAGATTGGAGATGTCCTACAAAAGAGAAAGGTGGAGTAACAATAATGAAAAAGATCTGGAAGATCTAAAGTATAGATATTATCAAGAACTCAGAGATAAAAGAGTTAAAATCAGGGCTTCTGGTACATACCTTCGATGCCCTTACTGTTGGGATCATAGTCGAATTGAGTATGACATGCGGGAGCTAGAAAGGCATGCTTCTCGCATTGTTAGGGACTCAAAGAGCGAAAGCTTTAAAGAAAAAGCTAGACATATGGGACTGCTCAAGTATTTGGACAGGTACGGTGATGCATTGCGGAAGTCACCACGATCAAGTCGGAGAAGTTCTAAGCAAGAGGTGAGCAATTTGGATGAGAAGAGGAGATCAGCAGAACCTACTGGACAGAAAGTGACTGAACCGGGGGAATTAATGACAGCTGAACCAGGGGAGATGCAAGCTGAAGCTGGGGATAGAAGTGTTGATGATAAAAAATCCTCAATAAAATCATTTGAGCAGATTGCTGGAAGAAACTCGCTATCTAATTCTCATGCAATGCGTGGTAGTCCATCTACATGTAGAGGTAACGATGAGCTTTATGTTTGGCCTTGGATGGCTGTTGTTGCAAATATTCAGCTTGAATATAAGGATGGAAGGTATGTAGCTGATGCTGGTCAGAAACTGAAAGAGGAGTGGGCAAGCCAAGGGTACAACCTAGAAAGATTCCATCCTTTGTGGAGCTTCCATGGTCACTCAGGGTTTGCTATTGTTTTATTTAACAGAGATTGGGAAGGTTTCAGGCACGCTATTGCATTTGAGAAGGCATTTGAAATGGATCATAGGGGAAAGAGAGATTGGTATGCTACAAAACACAAGGGAGATAAACTGTATGCTTGGCTTGCCCGTGAAGAAGAATACAACTCAGATGGTCTTATTGGCAAATATCTAAGAAAGAATGGAGATCTCAGGACTGTTTCTGACATTCAGAGGGAAGATAGAAGGAAAGACTCTACTCTTCTTAGCAATTTAACAAATGCATTGGAGTCCAAGGCTAAGAAATGCGAAGACATGAAGAAGGATATAAGCAAGACTGAAATTTTTATGAGAAATATCATGGCACAAAAGGAAAAGATCACTCAAAGCTACAATGAAGGTGTAGCGTATAAGCAAATAGTTTCAACATGTTATTTTGTTCAAGTTAGATATACACAAAGTTAAAAATTATTCTTTTGTAGTATTTCCACTATTGACACATTTTAATATTCGTCTAATACCAATTACCAGATATGAGGAAAATACAGCAAAATGCATTTGACCGGCTCCAAAATGTCATCATGGATAGTAAAAAACGCAAAGTGCAATTGGAAGCTCAGAGGGCAGAGCTGGAGAAACGGGAGAGAGAGCTTAAACAACGTGAGGCTCTGAACGAGAGTGAGAAACTGAAGCTTGACTGCAAGAAGAAAATGGTATTGCTCTTGTTAGTGTGTGTACACACACACAGACACTCTTGGTTACTTGTTTAGATTTTCTTTTTATAGAAGACTTCATCCACTTGTCAAAAGGTATAAATTGGAAATGAAAATTACACTGCGGTGTTTAGTCTTCTACTTTGCAATGAGTTGCTAATAGAAGAATTTTTGTATTATTTTGACCTGGAACTTGTGAATTAGAATGATATATTCCTTGGTATCTTTTAGTCTTGTATTTTTTTTAACCTTTGAACTTGTGCATTAGAGTGACATTTTCCGGGGTATCTTCTAGTATTTTCTTTTTTACATATAAACTGCCAATATTAGAATATGATTGAGTTAATTTTTGCAGAATGAGATGGCTCTTCTGGAACAAAAAAAGGCAGATGAAAAAATGATGAAGCTTGCTGAAGATCAAAAGGTCTTCTATACCATTCATTTTTTGGTTTTAAAACTTAACTAAAAGATTTCATGATATCTTGATATCTGATGGTTTTAATTAATTGTTTTCCCATGAAATGGTAGAGGCAAAAGGAATTGCTTCACAACAGGATAATTGACCTTGAAGCAAAACTTGATCAGAAGCACGCTTTGGAGCTCGGAATCGAGAGGATGAAGGGCGCTATTGAGGTAATGAAACATATGAAAGTCGAAGGAGATAATGAAGATGCAAAAAAATTGAGGTTAATTGAAGAGGAGCTAAAAGAAAAGGAAGAAGAGCATGATCATCTGATGGATTTAAGTCAAAGTCTTATCATCAAGGAAAGGAAATGCAACGATGAATTGCAGGAAGCTCGCAAGGAGCTTAAGAATGTGAGTTTTCACTTTTTCACTTACAATTCCTAAAATTTGTTTTTCTTATTGTTGTTGCATTCTCTTTGAGCCTTAAGCAACCAGATCATCATTAACTGAAGTTAAGAGTACATTGGTCATATAAGTGCGTGACTTGTTATATTAGCATATTTTGGTGATGCCACTGGCAATATAGAACTAATTACTAACTTAGGGAAATTTTTTTTAGTTCCATACGACTTGGTTTATCCAAAAGTTGCTGAAGTGAATTATTTCAGACTTTTTCTAGTCTGAATGGTTACATTTATTCCTTTTGATTTGTATTTCAGCCAAAAAGAAAGAAAGAAAGAAAGAAAAAAGAGAGAGAATTTGGATAAGCAAACTGTGCCAGTCTTTTGAGCATTTCCCGTTATTTTCTTGATTGTAACACCACTTTCCTCATCTTTGAAAAGGGTCCAGATATTGCTAGCTGCATTGTGTTTGTAGTTATGTCTTTGAGATTTACTTCTATCCTTCTAGTTTTTCTCATATTTCCCCACCTCACACAACGTTTTGCTAACTGCCATGCCTTAATAATCTTGAAGAGAAATGCCATATGTTGATATGATGAGGATGAGACATGGTGGTACCTGAAACTAATTCTTGGAGGTCCTAATATGAAACTGTGTAGCGAAGTCCTACTTCTGCCATCTTGTCAGTCCTTTGTTTGTTATTTACTATACCTTACCTTCATATCTTATCAAAACTGTGATAAATGTGTGCAGGATAAGTAGCTTTTTCTGATTTTGCAGGTCACTAATTTAGGCTGGTGCAGATGCTTGTGTACTTGTATCTTGGGTGGCTTATAGCTATCTTAACATGTAGGAATGCTTTGGGTTTTATGTTATTGTTAATACAATTGTTATTAGAAAATCAGAGCAGGAGGGAAACTGGAGGCCAAGCCACCTAGACAATCTTGGTGTAATTGGACCTTGTTAGAACCTCTCCAAATTTGGTGGCTTTCAGCAAAGCCATAAAATCGGTTTAGAATAGAAATTTAACTAATCCATTGGCACGGTCTCAAACCTTGGACCTTGAAAGTTGACCCGCCTTCCCAGTAAAATCAGATTGGGCTATATTTTCACATAAAAGATATTATGAACTTGTTCTCCTTTCTTATTTCCAATAAATAACTATGAAAATTATCTTATATTTATAGAAAACTTATTATCAGACTACCCTAAACAAATGCAACTTTTAAGAGAGTCTATAAAAATGCTTCTTATATAAAATAGAACATTTGTATTGTTATATGGAAAGAGGATTACTTTTTATTCGAATCATTTAGATAATTCCTCCCCCCCACCCCCACCCAAAAAAAAAAAAAAAAAAAAAAAGGAACATAGTATAGAGAGAATATAAGTAATATATCTTCGAAAGCCTTACATATTTAGATTCAATAGGCAACGAGCAACCTAAAGAAACCAATGACCTATTGCTGATCAATGGCCAGCTTTTATAAAAATGGTTATAGTGGAAGATATTGAAAACATAAAAATTTATACTCCCTCCATCCCGCAAAGATAGTCCACTATTCCATTTTCATCCGTCCTAAATTATAGTCCACTTTCTTTAGTAAATTTCTTAGTTTTCTTATACGTCCCTATTTGTTATGCATTATTATTATTATTAGTAAACGAGTAGAATTAAAGGGGAATAATAATAAATGAAAGAAGGGATATGTGAGGAGAATTATTCTTAAATATTACTTTTCCAACAATTTTATTGAACTTTCTTAAACGTTGCGAAAATAAGTAGATTATCTTTGCGGGATGGAGAGAGTATCACGTTACATTTGGCTTTCATTATTAAATGGCTAAGTAGCTTTTGTGTTCCCATCTTCTACAGGATTTTACAGGCCATTGATGAACCAATATATTTTAGCAGTTTAATGATTACATTGTTTTACAATTTCTTCTATAACATTTGACTTACAATCAACCTTTTCTTAAATTATTATTTTATTAACTTCATTGATGAATTTTAATTATAACTAATCTGTTTTAGTGCTATTTTATGCATTTGACATTAGTTCTAGATTTAAATGTTTTATTGCATCAATGTTAGGAAGTTGGCTTTACTAATAAGAATACTTGAGCGTTTTATTGATCAAACTTCTGAAAGTATATACAGAATAAGCAACTTTTAGTGCTACTGGTCTACTTGTGACAATAGAATTTACTTTTCAGGTTATACAAACATATTTCAGGATGAAAATTTACATATAGGTTTGTCTTTCTCAAAATCTCTAGAAACAAGAACCTAATTGTTTTATTTTGCTTTATTTTGCAAAATGAACTTAAAAGACTTTTTTTCCTGACTTGTAGGTCTAAGAGCATTACTTGAGCATCATTGTACGGTTTTTAATCTGTGATTGTTGCAAAATATTGTGAGAATATCTTAGTTTTCTCGCCTCTGCTTTATTGAGAAGTGTGTTTGATTTAGAGGGATGTTCAGAAGAGAACCTTCTTGTTCATGAACCAACGTAATAGCATATGTCAGTATCTTGTGGCTACGTGTTCTTTGATTTTTTATCTCATCCCATTTATCCGCATATGACAACCATGGTTTAGCATACTATAATATGTTTATTTTATGCCTGGTCCATGTCCCATATATAGCATTGAGTGTCGCTCTACTTATATTCCTCACAGTGTTTCAAGGACAGTCGCGCCAACATTTGTGTCAAGAGGATGGGCGATCTTGATGTGAAACCATTTGTTGCTTCTCTGAAGAGAAAATATTCTCGTGAAGATATGGCTGAGAAAGCACCGAAGCTAATTTCCATGTGCGAGGATTACTTAAGGGATCCTGCCTGGCATCCCTATAAGGTAATCAAGGATGGTGAAGATCACAAGGTAACCTTTACTTTTACAACGCATTAATGTGTTACTGCTAAGACTTGCTAGCATATGCACTATCTCTCTCGCTGCACTCTCATACTCGCATAAGTTCACATCAGCATGCTCTGTTTATTTTATTATTTTCTGTTTCCAATGGCTACATTGTTCCGGGGGGGGGGGGGGGGGGGGGGGGGGGGGGGGGGGGGGGGGGGGGGGGGGGGGGGGGGGGGGGGGGGGGGGGGGGGGGGGGGGGGGGGGGGGG
>CAVNYN010206020.1:0-39880 GCA_963692815.1 Nyctanthes arbor-tristis | reverse complement strand
TTCCCTTGAGACCGTAACGACTAAGAAGTTTGCGCGGCGCCGACCTGCGTTGGTCGAGTGTGTTAACCGGTCCATAAATAAATGGGCCGAAGCAGTAGCAATTGCCCAACAATTTGTTTTGAAAGCCCTAAGAGCATAAGGTGTCGACTTGGTCTATTAAAGAGAGAGAGAGAGAGAAACGAAAAATTTAGGTCTCATAATTTTATCTCTTATCTTTTAATTTTTAATTTTTTTAATTACTTTTCTCTCTTTTTATATAAATTTTCCTCATTTTTCCTTTCTCATGTCCTGTGTAAGTTCTCAATATACACTCTCACATCCATCTCTTCCACTATTATTTTATCATTATTTTTTAATTTCAATATATCTCTATCATCTTTTTCACTTTTCTCCTTTTTTTCTCTAAGGAAATTTTCAATTAAAATAATCAGATTCTGTCTATATCTTCCTCCCAATCATCACAACACCACACATTTCCCACACTACACCTTTTCCATTGGATATGCTCTAAATAAGCAACTAAGCGGGTGTCTTTATTGGGACTTCTGAGGACTTTTAAAGACTTTTTTTAGGTATGTGACTTTTGTAGATTTATCTGATTTGATTTGATTTTTTATAGATTTGTTGGGAGTCGAGAAAAGTAACTCTAGACTTTTGTAGATTTTCATTTTAAGAATTTTCTAAACTTCCATTGAAGACTTTTTAGGACCTTTTGAGACTTTTGTATTATTTCTTAAAAAATAATGACAATTTTTTATAAAATTCAATTTGAATCAAAACCCTGACATGAGGGTTCTTTTTTTTTTTTTTGACCTTTACAAATTCCCCTCCACAACTTTGTAATAGTAGCTTGAAGTTTCAAGAATAGTAATGAAACAAACATGACATAAAATAATTTAAAAAAAAAAACTTAAATCCAAGTATACTAGGGATGCATAACAGGCCAGCTGGCTCGAGCGGCCAGGCCCGTAAAGGTGGGCTAGAGCTCAATTAAAAGAAGCCAAGGCCCGAGTTAAGCCCTAAATTGATGGGCGACCTCTAGCAAGGCCGACCCCTGTGGCTCGCCAGGCCAAAACTGGCTGGCCTGTTTACACAGGCCGTCAAAAGCCCGTGTGAAACTTAAGAAAAATGTCAACCTTTTCTAGACAACTTAACAATTTTATTGAAGAATTCAGCATAGTCAAATATACAAATTTAATTTATGAATTTTTTTTTCTGTAGCTGTCGATATATCAAATTAATTAGACACGAATGAATCGTTAAAATAGGAAGTTAGCCTATGAGATGGTGGATTAGTTATCCTACCCTACTGGTATCTTTCCCGTGATAAAATCACATTTGTCTAAAAAAAATCCGAGCCTACACGGCTCAGCTCAGAAAAGGCTCGAGCTAAAGCTCGAATTGAGCCTCAATTTCTTGAGCCGAGCCGAGCCGAGCCCAGCCTAAATCTAGGCTAGCCGAGCTAGCTCGGTTCGGCTCATTGACATACGTGAAGTATACTATTACAAGGATACGAAAAATTAAATACTTATGACATTTATCATAAGTTAAATTGTTTTAATCATTCGCATTTTCATTCAATATATTTATCCCCAAAAAGGATAATTCGATATCAATTACCAAAGAAATCAGTAAAATTGTTCTATCTCAAGACCTTATAAAGAAAGAAAGAATCAATGAACACTTGAAACCCTATACTGAAAAACCAAAGTTGCATTTCTTCTCTAGTTTACTTCGTCCTTTGTGACTTTTCTCAAATCTTATGTAGATAGGATTTTGTGATAGGATTTGCTATTTTTATTTTCTCCTAAAAGTCTTAAAAAGTCCAAATTATGGAGAAATCCTAAAAAAATCTTGTACATTTTTTTTTTTGAATATCTCATGGATTTTTTAAACTTTAAAAAGTCTCAATTATATACACCACGACTTTTTTTAACATTACAAAATGATTGTAGGGAAGAGAAATCGAACTCTTAACCAAAGGAATACATCATGACTCTTAGAAAGTTTTAGAAGGTCTTAATCAAATACTTCAGGATTTCCAAAGTCTTAAAATATCCATCAAAGTCTTAATTAAATACACTGACGGCAATTAAAGAACACATTGGGAACCGATCAAAACAATAAATCTATTTATACATACATAAAGTGTTTTATTTAAATTTATAAATATATGTATATGGACATGTGATAGGCTTTGATTTGAATTTGATGTGAATGTAGAAAAAAATAAGATGTTGTCAGGGGTCTTGTGTGTAAAAAATTAAGGGTTAACTTCATATATCGTCCTTAACCTTTAGGTTAAGAACTGGTTTCGTCCCCAACCTTTTTTAAGACATTTTACAACCCCCAACCTTTGATAAATACACACAAATAGTCTTTTTTCTCTATTCTATAAAATTTTTAACAAAATTACGATTATACCCCTTAAGCTTTTTAAAATTTTTTTAAAAAAAGTTTAAAAATAATAAAAAAATTAAAAAAAAAGAGAACACCCCACCCCACCCCACTCCAAGATTGGCCATCTGAAATGCTGTCATTCCAGCAGCCGGCCATTCTGCTGTCGGAATGGCAGCACAATGCTGCCATTTCCGGCAACAGATGGGGGTGTTGTCATTTATGGCAGTACTTTCACTATCGTTTTCGACGGCCAGGGAGGGGAGGGAAGGAGAGAACCCCCCTATTTTACAGAAAAAATGGGTGGGGGAGTTGAAAACAGCAGCATTAGCTACCGTTTTCGGCAGCCACAAGGGGAGAGTCTCCCCCTATTTTGCACACAAAATGGGAAGAAAATTCCCCTAGTTTGTGCTGCCAGTCATTTGTGGCAGCACTTTAGCTGTCAGAAACGACAGCATTGGCGGCTGGAAAAGGGGGAAGAATCACCCCCATTTGCTGTCGAAATGGCAGCAAATAGGTGAGATTCTACCCTTTCCTATCTTTACCTCTGAAATGCTGTCATTCCGGTGGTAGAATGCCGATCGCCGCAATGCAGCATTTTCGACGGCCAATCTTGGAGAGAGGGATTTCTTTTTTTTAATTATTTTTAACCTTTTTTTAAAGAAATTTAAAGAGTTTAAGGGGTATAATCGTTATTTTGTAAAAATATTTTATAAAATAGTGGAAAAATAGACGATTTGTGTGTATTTATCAAAGGTTAGAAGCTGTAGGGTGTCTTAAAAAATATTAGGGATGAAACTGGTTCTTAACCTAAAGGTTGGAGACGATTTGTTAAATTAACCCAAAATTAAATAAACTATATTTCTACACATAGACTTGTTTAATATTCTTCTACAAATATGAGCTATGTGGCAACTTATGAGTGGTTGAAGTGGGTCTTACTTTTTTAAATGAATAACGTTATTTGTCTCTGCAGTCTAGTTGGCATTTTATTATTGGATATTAAATAAGTAGATGTCTCCATTTATTTATTATAACGGAAAAAATTCCAATAATCGAGGAATATTGAACTTGATACTCATAGCAGATTAAGAAATCAAATGTATATTCAAGTGTCCTAATTTGTTGTATAATTTGGGTCCCAAAACTCGTGTGTCGATTTTTGATTGGCAAAGACTACCAAGTGCTCAGGTACTCTTGGAATACTAAAATTTTTTTCTTTTATGATTATGCACACATCTCTTAATGTTAAAATGATATCTATCTCCAAATTAGGTAAATAGTACTACTTTTTTTAAATTAACCACCCATAGACTACCATACACCTATAGGTGTAGGATACACTATGAGAAAAATTTTGGGGAACTGATTGCAAAGTTTTGGGAAAAAAATAAGGGTGGGAATAGTAGATACACAGACAATAATGTGGCTTTTTCTGCACCTATACGTACAATTTGTTTAAAGAACTATTCTAACTCAAAAATTCAAACAAAAGATAGGAGTATTTATTAAATATTAACAAAGTATTGCAAGATGAGGACTTCAAACTATGGATGTATAAGCACAAGACACTATGTATTCAAATTATATTATATCACATCATGTGTCTAGTGCTATAATGAAGAGATGTTTGGTGCTTGAAAATTTTCAATTTAAACCAAACCCCTTATCTTACTCTCATTTGAGAAAGTACAATTTATAGAGAATACATAAGAAAACCTTGGGTGTTAAACAACATTGTTATACACTTTCTGCGAAGAAACTGATAATCTTGAGTAAGAGAAAAAGTTAGGATTCGTGCTCTTGAATCACCTGCACTTGTATTCACTGTCATTGAATAATTTACAATACCATAATGTTCTTTATGTACAGATACATAAATAATGAGCCAATAACAAAAGGTAGAATAAGGCTTCGAAGGAGAAATTTCAAGACAAAAAAAAGATAAATCAATAAAAATAAAAAAAGAAAAATACACAGCCGAACCCTCGGCCGTGAAATTTTAGGGAAAAAAAGATTGAAAAATAAAATAAATGTAAAAAGCCCCGCTTGAACCGCCTATGCCGGACGCTGCTGCTAGTGATATATGAAATTTTAGGGGCAAAAAAAAGATAAAAAAAATAAAATGGAAAAAGCACCGCCAGAATCGCCGACGTCGGTTGCTGCTGTTGCCAGTGATCTGTTTCTGTTTTTGTTTCTGCTACGAACGCAACGATGCTCCCAGGGAACAGATTGCAACGCTTTGCAGTGATTTGCCTCCTTCTCTAATTTAAAGTTAAGTCTCTTCTTGGTTGTAGTTATACTATACATTGGTGGGTGGTGATGGCGACGGCGGCAGGAATGATATTATGAAGAATGGAGAGTGGTGGCTACTGCTAGGGTTGGATGAGAAAACAAAAAGATATATATCTAATTATATAGCGTATAACAATAAATAAACCAATAATAATAAAAATAATATAATTATTATAAAAAAATAAAAATAAATAAAAAAGGGGTATATTTACAATGTATAAACATAAATTTACAATTAGTTTTAGTTTAAAAGGTATAATTTAAGACCCGATTAAAAAAATGGTCTATTGTGTAATTTTCCCTATATATATTCAAATAAATGCTTTAACTACCCCATCAAACTAGAATATGGCCTTTGAACGACTCCAAGTTTTGTCTCTTAGAAACTTGAACCTTAAATGTGATAGAGGCTTTGTCAAGCAATCTGCAATTTGATCTTGGGATGGAACACACTTGATTTCCAATTTCTTCTCCAAGACTTTGTCTCTGACAAAATTAAAATCTACTTCAATATGTTTTACTCTCGCATGGTACACTGGATTGAGGCAAATGCCCTGCCACCTTGGTCATCACACAAAGTAACAGGAACTGAAGGAAGAGGAAAGGACCATTAGAAGTGATTCCAACCAAGATAGTTCACATGCTACATGTGCTATTGTTCGATACTCAGACTTTGTGCTTGTTTTGGCTACCACATGTCGTTTCTTAGATGACCGTGACACCAATGTAGCACCAGAGATTACACAGTAACTAGCAATGGACCTCCTATCATCCAGGCAACATGACCAATCCACATCTGAATAACCAACAATAGTTTAGTTTGTCACAATACTTGATATGAAGACCTTGAGATATTTGAGAACTCTTTTCGTTTCTTGCCAATGTGTAGTTTGGAGATCTTGTAGAAATTGACTCAATTTATTTACGATGGAAGTAATATCTAGTCTGGTGTTTACCAAGTACTGCAAAGCACCAATCAGACGTATGTAGGTTGTAGGATCTTTCATAGGTTCTCCACTTGCGAGTGATAAAGGCTTTCCAACCACTGTCGGTGTTGGACATGTCTTAACATGTTCAAGTTCATTCCTTCTTAGTAAGTCCTCAATGTATTTCTTTTGAGTTCAGTAAATTCATGTTTCATCCCTATACACTACAAAACCGAAGAAGAAATGCAATTGACCCAAATCTTTTAATGTAAACAGTTTGTTCAATTTTTAAACAAAGCTATTAAAGGATTTAGTGTAGTTTCCTGTCACTATCATGTCATCATTATATATGAGAACCATCAAAATCTCTGTTTTTGTTCTTAAGAAGAATAGTGAGGAGCTACACCTTGAATTCTTGAACCCCCCCCGGTCTAGAAGAGTTGTTTTAAGTTTGTCAAACCATGCTCTGGGTGCCTGCTTTATCCTATATAAAGCCTTTTTTTAGCTTGCAAACATGGTTGGGCTTGCTTGAATCAACGAACCCTTCAGGCTACCGCATATAAACATCTTTTTGAAATGCTCCATTGAGGAAAGCATTGTTGATATCTAACTGTCTTATTTCCTAGCTTTTGGAGACAGCTATGAACAACACAATTCTGATTGTTGAACCTTTTATCACAGAACTAAAGGTTTCAGAATAATCAATACCAGGAGTTCGGTGGAAACCATTTGCAACGAACCTGGCTTTACACTTTTCAAATGAGCCATCAACATTTCTTTTCACATTAAATACCCACTTATTCCCAATTGCGTTAAGATGTTTTGTTTCTTACCAAGGCTTTGTACTCACTTTTGCATGGCTTTTCTCCAATTTTTACTTTCCAGAGTTCTTTTTACTGTTTTTGGTTCAATATTTTTCCTTTGAATAGCATACACGTGGAATTCATCACCAAAGTCCTTTTTTTTTTTTGTATTCTCTTTTTTGCTTCTAGTCTTTATGTGGTGATGTAATGCCCCAAAATCTAAAAAGTAATATTTCATATAATTTTCATGATGTTGTACGACATGTCAATATTTTTATGGAATTATAAATATTGGATTAGAACTCTAGAAAACGCTATGAGATTGTGGTATTTTATATGAGCTCATAGAATTTTCCTATACTATATGTAAAGTATTTGGACATTTATGAGAATTTATTAAATTAAGTGACTAAGAAAAATAAATAAGAAAGTTTAAGAATTAAATATTAATTAAAAAATTGCAAAACAAACCCTATAAATTTCTATAAATAGGGGTTAGGGGATAGTAGATTAAAGGAGGAAAAAATACGAAAAATTAGTCAAAACCTCTCTCTTTTGAAATCCATAGTGGGACTGGTCACCCCTTTTTCTTGGGGACTGCCGCTTCCAAGGCAAAAGCCCTTTCTATAGGGGCTGGCTAGGGCAGGCCAACCCCAATTTTTGGCGCTTTCGTGCACTTGGATAGAAATATGCATAACTTTTTGTGTAGAGATCCATAAAAGGCGTTAGATTCCTTATTTGATGAGCTTAGATATGACATGAATTAGAAATGATGTTGAGGGTAGTTTCGACAAGTATGAAAGAAAAGGTTGCCATAGCTATAGACAAAGGTAAGTAATAGTTTAACTACAATGAAAAGCAATAGTATTATGTGCTTGAATGTGATAATGTGATATTCATTAGTCATGCCTTATGATTGGAAATATTTCAATATATGATGACTCTTTGATAATATTTGAATATATTAATGGAATCTTTGATGAGAGATACTTGAAAATATTGGGATGATGTATATAATTTGACTGAAGTTATATTATTGAACACATAGTGATACATGTTATATGCACTCATTGTGCTTGATGTTAAACATGAAAATATGCATGTGGCATGAAAAAGATCAGCTTGTGAACCAATGGTGGTTGTGTGAACCCTGTATGGTGAAACTGCAATTTAATTTCTATTTGGATAGATATACCACTCAGGATGTTCCCTCGGGTGAGTGTTTAAGGGCTCAGCAGCGTAGCTGTCTGGGTAAAGATACCCTTGGGGTACCAATAAGTGAGTGTTTGTGGGTCCCAGGACGATAGGCCCAGATGTATTATTTGGATTATATTTTGCACTACTAGTGATTTCTCGAGGATAGACTCATGTAGATCCTAGTATGTGCATATTTGATTTGACTTTATTGATATTGAGCTCATACGATATACCATATGAGGGTTTAGGCCGTGTGTACATGTTTGGTGGTGTAACATCATCGTCATCACTTACTTGACCTTATATACATAATGATCATGCATATCGTTACTTACTGAGCGTTAGATATAGTTTTGTATTGTAGGTGTTAAAACACAAGTGACGGACAGGGTCAGTGACAGTTCTAAGATAGCCGGTCAATTGTGTATTGGGCCCTGACTATGCTACATGAGTCAATCACAAGGGAAATCTAAAAAGGTTATGGCTATTCTACGTTAATAATTTATTATAACTTTATAACAGTAAAGTATAATTTATATAAATAAATTCTATTGGTCTTTTGCTCTTGATTTAGGTACCCTTAATATATATAAATTTATCAAGTTTAAACTTTATAACGAAATAAGCTTTCTGGGATAAGACAATCCTTGTGGATGGTATAATTACATCAATTATATTCAAATTTATTACTAATGTACATATATTTCAAATTTTACTTTATGTATTTAGGTTTAATGAAAATAATTTGTGATCAAACATCAAAAATTTTCTGTTCATCCATGTTTTATTCCTTAGGAAAATTTTCAAATCTAATTAATGATTTATTCCATAACATAATATGGAAAGATCTACAATAATAGTTGGGGTGTTACAGGTGACCTATTATTTTCTCATTCAATTCATCATATTGCTCTGCTTCAGACTTCTAACCGGGTTCAAGATTTCCAAGTTATTCTCCACTAGTATTCTCAGGATTTCTTTCCTCAATGGATAACTGACTTGGGTGTTCGATACCTGAATGTCGTTCAGGTTATTGATGAACAACAACTGGTTGTGGTTTCATTTCGGAAGAGTTTTGAGATGTGTCATGTAATGTTGGATCTAAGTTAGATGCTTGATAATTGGAAGGCATATAAAGAAAGAGAGATGACCAGTGATTAGGAATGACAATTGTAGTTTGGTTTTCAAAATGATGTATGCTTAAGAACTTTTTTTCGAATGGGAAATCTCTTTCATTGAAGACCGCATGCCTTGAGTTATAGATTCTCCTTGTAGAGTAAACCATTTATATCCTTATGAGGTTTCACTGTATACCAAGTAAACACATTTGATTGAATGATATTGAAATTTTTGGTTTTGATAAGGTCTGAGGTAAAGAAAACAGGCACATCTAAAGGTTTTTAGTAATGTATAGTTTGCTAGCTTGCTGGTTAGCTTCTCAATCAGTGAAATTATTCAGCACAGGGGTTGGCAACCTATTAATAAGGTAGACAACAATTCGAAAGGCTTCAACCCAATATTTTAGTGGCATTTGAGCTCGAGCAAGTAATTTGGTGATGTGCCTGTGTTTTCTCTCTGCTTTTCCATTTTACGTAGATGTGTAAGGGTAGGGATGGGTAGGAATGTCTAATTTTAATTTCATTTTTTCTAGTATATTCACTAAAACTCCGGTATTCTCCTCCAAAATCTGCTTGTAAGGCTTTTATTTTTCTTTCAAACTTGTTTTCAATATAGGTTTTAAAGGAAGTAAATATCTTGAGGGCATCTGATTTCTATTCCATGGGATACAGTATATCTGCTACAGTCGTCAACAAAATTAATGTAGTACCTGAATCCTGAACTAGAAGCAAGTGGAGATGGTCCCCAAACATTAATGTGTGTCAATTCTAAAGCATTTTCAACATGAGATTTAGATTGATTAAAAGGAAGCAAATGAGATTTCTCCATATTGACAGGAGTTACAAAATAACATGTTTTTCATTAGTTGGAATTTTTTTATTACAACTACAAAGGACAAGTGACAGAACTTTACTTGAAGGGTGACCTATTCTTCTATGCCACACTTTACTTAAAGAATTTAAAGGCAGAGTAGTACAATTAAAGAAAGATTTTTGAGAAGTGACTCTTTACTTAACTGACTAGAGTAAGCTTGATGATTGAGGAAGGATTCTAAATTTAACTGTAACATAGTAGGAGCCTTGAACTTGTTGGGAAGATCTAGTTTAGAAAGACCACGTCTAGCTCTCCCTTGAAATAGATTACTCTAGACTACTTGTCCTTAACAAAACAACCATCATAGTTAAACTCAACATGCACATTATTGTGATCAACAAGTTGAGAGACACAAATCGAATTCTTTGTCATTGCAGTCATATATAATATGTTTTTCAAGGAAAGAAACTTGTTTTGAAGCACTGGTACCTTTTTGTTTCCAATAGAACTAATTTTTCATTTTTCACCATTACCAATTGCAAGCATACCTTTTCCACATAATTCAGTTTTCAGGCCAAGATTGTTGGGATATGTTGTCACATGATTGTTTGCTCCACTATCTGCATACCTAGATGGATCACTAGCTGTTTCTGGAAAGGCAAAAAATACTGAATTTGATTTTTGATTTCATCTGAAATTTGAGCTTGAACTGTAATTTCCTCTGAAATTTGAACTTGGTGGTGCCTCTCCTGTGCTTATAAATTGCTGCTGAGTGGCCCACTTTTCCACAAATCAAACATGTCATAGAGTCATTGTAGTACTGTTTTCCTCCTCTTCTACCTTTTCATCTCAATCTACCTTATGTAGAGTTATAATTATTTGTGCCTCCTCTGAAGTTACCACTGCTAGAGCCATCAAATTGATTGTAATCTGCTCTCTTGTTAGCACAATTGGCAGTCATTTTTCCCAAGTTCAGGTTTGTCACTCTTGCATTTATTTGTTCCAGTCTTCTTTCTTAGCTAAGTAGTTGTGTATATAGATCAATCCATGAGATGTTTTCTACATCATTGATTTGGCACACTATAGGGTTGCACTCCATCGAATCCAAGCCAGCAAGTACTTGAGTAACAAGATCACTAAGTGGTATAGGATCACCATCAAGTGCCAGGTTGTCTGCAACTCTCTTCATTTTTCTAAGGTGTTCCTCCATCTTCATCTCACCCTTTTGCATTTTCTGAAATTCTTTCTTATAGAAAACAATATTTGATTTAGAGTAAGCACTAAACAACTACTCAATTCCTGTCCAAAGTTCTCTAGATGTCGTGCTTCCTATAACCTCAGTTGCATTGTCAATTTCCATTGAGTTATAGAGCCAACCCAGTAATTTATGTTCTTGAACAACACAATCTCCATATGAAGAACCACAACATCATTTGAATTAGGAATTTGCTCAGATAAAAATTCTTCTAGACATGTTTTAATATCATCTATAAACCATTCTAGCCTATTCCCCTTAATCACTAGTAGCAAAAGACTATTCCAGAACAAAAAGTTATCTCGGTTCAACTTAAGCGAGTAAAATTGTCCAAGATTGTTACCTGGCTGCGTCACTGATTTAATTTTAGTAAAGGGCTGAATTGGAGTGAAGGTCACAGTTGAGGGTGTGTTATCGCTCTCCATTGATATAGCTACCGGAGGAATTTTAGTTGACCCCTGAGAATTGCTGTTGGCCATCCAGAGCGCTCTGATACCAAGTAAAGAAATTGATAATCTTGTGTAACAGAGAAAGTTAGGGTTTGTCCTCTTGAATCCCATGTTCTTGTATTCACTGTCGTTGAATAATTTACAATAGAGGAAATTAGGCATTACACTACCCCGACCCAACCACATTTGAAAAATACTTCCTCCTAAAACATTTTGGAAGATTACTGTTTTTATTTATTCTAATTGCATAGGTATTTTGTTAATTAAGTTTTTAAATAATCTAATTATTCTATTTTTTCTCTCACCAATTTGCATTTGATTAATGGAAATTAATTAAACAATATACAAGGCATTCTTTCTCATCCAATTTTTTCTAAAATATGGGGCTCTGTCAAATCTTCTCCCTCGCCTCTCTATCAAACAATTTGTATAATTTTCCATTAGGTTTTCCAGTTAGATTCGACAGCGATGTCATAGTAGTGAGTATTCCTAGTCAGCATACATTTTTTCCATGGGATTTTGATTTTAACGGCTCTTTTTTTTTCCCAGAAGTTTTTTATGAAGTTTCCAGTGTTCAATGTATTTTTTGAAATCTCTTTTTTGATTTTTTCAGTGTCTTCTTTTTCCTTTAGTTCGAGATTAAGGTGCTTAATTTCTTTTAGTTATTATTATCGTTACAATTATCTGTGTTACAATTCTTGTCATTTATTCTTATTTATATGGTGGATACAAGTTCACCAATCGTGTTATCCTACTACAAGTTGTATAACATTCACATAATGTAACATGTTTCATTAGTTTTGTAAATCAACTTGTGTTATTAATTTCTACAGTATATTCTCGTTTCAATTATCTTCGTTTCAATTCTCGTCAATTATTCTCATCTATTAATATATAATGGCACTTTAGTGGAGGTCTTTATTTTCCCGCCCATTTTTCTGTGGTAGCCTTTGTGGTTAGACTTTTACGGTAACATATTTGTGTGGTTCCTTTTTTGCGTGTTTAGTTTTTTTTAATTAACTAACCTTATTTTTACTTAAAAAAAATTAATTAACTTTTTTCATCCAAATTTTTATCTTTTTTCCAAGAGACTCCTACTTCCCCATATAGTTTCCCTTTCCAGTGATATCTGATACATATTTCAAAATCATTTTTTTTTTTAATTTTTTCACCCGTATTCTTATCTCTTTTCCAATAGTTCGTTCTTCTCCTCGAACTTTTCCATTTGTAGCGATGGTAATCTATATTTCAAAATCATCGTCGATATTTCCTTTTTTTTCCCTCTGCAAATTATGCTCTACTATATTGCAGTGGTCTACAATAACCCGCTTCCTTCGTCCGGTTCGCTTCTGGTTGAGTACCCCTTCCTCTGTCCCATTCGCTTCTAGTGGAGTTATGTCATATGAATTCATACCCTATAGATGTTGTGTTATTGGTCTCTCAACGGATCCTCATCTTGAATGCATTTGGGTATGGAAATATATCAATCTTTCCTTAGTCCCTTATCTTTAACGCTATACGGTAAGAAAATATCAAATCTATTAATTAATATATAAAGGCGCTTTAGTGGAGGTCTTCATTTTCCCGCCCATTTTTCTGTAGTAGCCTTTGTGGTTAGACTTTTGAGGTAACCTATTTGTGTGGTTCCTCTTTTGCGTGTTTAGTTTTTTTAATTAATTTTCCTTTTTTTTACTTCAAAAAAAATTAATTAACTTTTTTCAGCCAAATTTTTATCTCTTTCCCAATAGACTTCTACTTTCCCATATACTTTCCCTTTCCAATGATGTCTGATACATATTTCAAAATCATTTTTTTTTAATTTTTTCACCCTCATTCTTATCTCTTTTCTAATACATACGTTCTTCTCCTCGAACTTTTCCATTTGTAGTGATGGTAATCTGTATTTCGAAATCATCATCGATATTTCCTTTTTTTTCCCTCCGTAAATTATGTTATACCATATTGCAGTGGTCTGCAATAACCCACTTCCTCCGTCCGGTTCACTTCTAGTGGAGCTATGTCAATAACCCGCTTCCTCCGTCCATTTTGCTTCTTGTGGAGTTATGTAATTTGAATTCATACCCTATAGATGTTGCGTTATTGGTCTCTCAACGGATCCTCATCTTGAATGCATGTGGGTATGGAAATATATCGATATTTTTTTAGTCCCTTATCTTGAACGCTATACAGTTATGAAATATCAAATTTTCCTTGAATTTGAATTTTGGAGATCCCTTGATTCAAGCTACATATTCCATTGAACAATCGTCTGATAATTCTTTTATTTGATTGTGTATGTATCATTGTGTGGAAATTGTTAAAAATAGTCAACCGAAAGATTGATAAGACCGAATCAGCAATATATAATTAAGCAAATAGATCGCTTAGGATTGTTTGGTGACTTTGTTCTGTGTTTGGTTTCTTGTCATTGGTTACTCAATTGTTGATTTGGTTTGTTTGACAAAATGTCTAAGTTATGTGCATATGGTTTAGGTTCGACAAGTTTTATTATTGTTGAAGTTTCAATTTTTATGATGTTATTTATGTCCATTGGCACATTAACGTTTATCTATTATAAATTTTTTAGAATTAATCGAAATTATTTTTTCAATGATTATAGACTAGAGATAAGCACTCTAATGATGAGGTGAAACTTTGGATTCAAGAAAATTGAAATATGATCTGGTGAAGTATAGTTTTAGCTGAGGAAGAGTATGAATTGCCTTTGAAAGAATTGCCTAGATTGTCTCATAACTTAATGGCATATTGACGTGAAATTATTTAACTTCTTTGGCAATGGCATTGAGGCTAAACTGCCCAACTCTACTATTTGTAAATGTGCTAGGTTTCAAGAATGGCAAGGGGAAAAAAAGAATGGCAACAAAATTGCTGCATTTGTTCATTGAGGAAAATGTTAAGCTGATCATTAAAAATGCTTTCATTTTTTATTTCTTTCTCCTGTTTTACATTGCCTTTTATTGCCTTGTGTTATAGGATGAATTTTTGATTGTTGGATTTGAACGTAAACAATATGCTGTGGGAGATATTCTTTGTGTGTCTCATCATTCTGTTTTCTTTTTTAAATGCATTATTACCATGTTGATATTTTCTTATTTGACACTGGGTGATTTACTTTTTGGTATTCTTCTATTTGAATTGGATGTCTATTGTTATACTCTAATTAAAGTGTAAAAGAAACTTGGTTCCAGTTACTTTTACTTCATCCAATGTTATTGATATTCAATGCTTGCTACATCAATTGATAAATCATTAATATCTTTGACAAGTTGAATTCGAGTGATTGATCGATCATCAGCTCTATCCTCTTGATTGTAAGAAACAAGTCTGCATCGAGTTGGTAATGTATTAGAGATTATTCTTTTTGAAACTACAGTGAAATATATATCGGATCTTTTTTGTTTTAAAATAAATATTCATAACTTTGAGTTTTATTGTATTTTTATTTATTTATCACTTTTAGAATGTCTTCCCGTACAATGCACGGGTATGGTACCAGTTACCATGCGTAAACTTATTACAGGTTGTGAAAAAGTTATCATATCACATAACTAGTTTCTATCATGTCATGGTTTGAATTAGTTTCATTGTTTTTTTTTTTTTTTTTGAGAAAATTAGTTTCATTGTTATTAACGAGTTTTACGAAATTTAATTAAGGATTATACATAGTTTAAATTTGAAGGAAATTACATGTTGTGTAATAAGTTTCAAGATTTCACCTTTACATTTTACATAGTTAAAAACTTAATGTCAAATAAATTACATTGTAATGTATTTCATTAAAGTAAATTGAAATGTACGAATTGTAACAAATTACGCAATAACAATGTGTAATATACGAATTGTAACATATTACACGTAATGTATTAAAAATAGAATTTCATTAATATATTACTTTTGCAAAATATTCAATAACACTTTTTTTCCTGTCTTATATGTAATAAACTGGTTATTTCACTCGTGCGTTGTATATGATGATAATTCTAGATAATATAAACAATTCAAGATAATTAAATATGATTGAATTAAAAAGATTCTAAGTTATAATATTTAATCGTTGATGTGTGTGTAAAAAAAACAATATAAATGTCACCTGTAATACGATATATTTTATTAATAAAAATAAAAAATGGTCTACACAAAGAAAAAAACTAAGGAAAACATTTAAGAAAATATGTTACATCCTCAATTCTTTTCACTAAATAACCAATGTGAGATTATCTTTCTATGTCTAAAGTCATATTACCAATGGCCCTTCAAATGGAATAAAATTTCAATCTTTTTTAATGAAAAATCCTTGTGAGAATTCAATTATAATGTCCAAAAGTCACTTAGTGCACTTTTATTATGGAGTTTTGCTAATTATTTAACAATTTTATAAATTTCAGCATTAATTTTTTTAAGTTTTTTTAATTAAAACCGGTTCATCCTCGATTCGACCCAATTTGACTTTTTAAATTTTGAGCGGTTCGCTTTTCCGATTCAATAATCGGTCTAGTTTTCTAGATATTAGCAAATACTAGAACTAATCTAGAAAGCAATCCGACAGTGTAAGATAAACACAGATACGGTTTACCGGTTCACAATAAACTTTTTTTCAATAATGATCAATTAAATTTTAAACTTTTTAAAAACTCTAGGCCCATAACCCTTATTATAAATTACCCTTCTCCAAGTAGCTTAATATAGGCATATATCCTTAATTCTTTTCACTAAATAATCAATGTAAGATTCTCTTTCTATGCCTAAAGTCATATTTCAATGACTCTAAAGAAAAAAAAAAACGAAAAACAAAATTTCAACCTTTTCAACGACAAATCCATGTGAGAATTTAATTATAATGCCAAAAAGTCACTTAATTGCACTTTTATCATGGAGTTTTGTGAATTATTTTACAGTATGATAAATTTCAGCATTTATTTATTTAGTTTTTAATTAAAACTGGTTATACTCGGTTTGACCTTTTGACCCTTGAACTATTAGCTTTTCTGGTTTGATGACCAAACTTTTTTTTTCAACATTGGCGAATACTGAAACTAATTGGGAAATCAATCTGGCGATGTGAGATAAATAGGGATATGGTTCACTGGTTCACAATAAACTTTTTTCAGTAATGATCAATTAAAATTTTAAACTTTTTAGAAGTTCAAGGTACATAAGTTAAGGCTCTATTATACATAACATTTCTCCAAGTAGCTTAATATAAGTATACATCCTCAAATTTTTTACTAAATAACTAATGTGGGATTCCGTTGCTATGCTCAAAGTCACATGTTCAATGTCCCTTAAAAAAAGAATAAAATTTTAATCTTTTTTAATGACAAATCAATGTGGGAATTCAATTATAATATCAAAAAGTCACTTAGTTGTACTTTTATTGAGTTTTTGCTAATTATTGAGTTTTGCTAATTATTTGAAAAATTTATAAATTTTAGTATTTATTTTTTAAGTTTTTAATTAAAACCGGTTTGACATCGACTCGACTCAATTCGAGCTTTTAAACTTTGAACGGTTAACTTTTCCGGTTTGCGATTTTCTAAACATTGGCGAATATTGAAATCAATCCTAAAAATAATCTGACGGTGCGAGATAAATACGATACAATTTACTGGTCCACAAGAAACTTTTTTTCAATAATGATCTACTAAAATTTTAAACTTTCTGAAAGCTCAAGGGCTATAAGTTAGGGTTCTATTATAAATAACTCTTCTCCAAGTAGCTTAATACAGATATATATATCCTCAATTCTTTTCACTAAATAAATAATGTGGGATTCTATTTCTATGCTCAAAGTCACATTTTCAATGACTTTTAAAAAAGAATAAAATTTCAATATTTTTTAATGACAAATCCATGTTAGAATTCAATTAAAATGACAAAAAGTCACTTAATTGCGCTTTTATTGAGTTTTGCTAATTATTTGACAATTTTATAAAATTTAATATTTATTTTTTAAGTTTTTAATTAAAAGCAGTTTGACTTTAATTCAACCCGATTTGATTTTTTGAACCTTGAATAGTTAGCTTTTCAGTTAAAAATTAATTTTTTTAATTATTTAATTAATATCGGTTCAATGACCTTAAACCGTTAACTTTTCTGATTCGATGACAGGTCTGATTTTCAGAATATAGGTAAATATTAGAACCAATTAAGAAGCAATCAGATAGTGTGAGATAAATTGAAACAAAAAATAAAGAAAATCGATTGAAAATAAAACTACTCGAGATAGGAATGCAAAGTTTAAATGTAGAATGAAAGAGATTTGAGAAATCTTAGATAGAATGAGCTCTATTAGAAGAAGGAATGAAAATCTCAATAGAGAAAGAGAGATATTTCTGAATAAAATATAATCTGATTTGGTGATTGGGAGTAAAAATTAGAAAATATAGTGATAATAATAAGTTAAATCAAATATATCTATAAATAATGTAAAATAAAATAAAAATTAAAAACTTATAATAAAATAAATGGGCAAGATTACAAGATAAAGTGAATGGCTAAGATGACTTAACCCGATTTAGTTAGTGAAAATGGACGGAAAACAGTAAAAAGAAAACTATTCTGCTTTTATATATATGTATATATATATAGATATATATATATATGTGTATACAGAGATTATATTGTCCAGACTACACCAAAACAAATATATATAAAGAAAGTGTTAAACTTTATCTCTTCCCTGTATAAAAGAGATTACAATTAATTAGTGTTTCATTTATGTAGGATACAACTACAGCAAAAGAAAGATTAGTGTTTCACTTATAATAGGATTCAACTAGTGTACTAATAATCTGATTGGGGGAGATTAGTGTTTCAGTTTTGGTAAGAGTCAATTACATTAATTGTTGATTTTAATTATTTCTTTCCTTTTTTGCTTGTATTTAAACTTTTTTTTGGCCCTTTTTTTCTCTTTTTATTTCATATTTCCTTAAATTGAGGATGGAAGTATTTTTGCAATTAGTTTAGTCAAATTGGAACAAAGATGTGATTTGTCATAATTTGTAGTATTTTTCCAAATAGTTACATTTGTAAACGTACATATACACAAAAAATGGGCCGATAACATATATAAATAATGGGCTTTACAATAGCGGTAACTAGGCCTATTAATGTGTACGTTATACATATATTCAAATACTTGCTTTAACTCTTTCTAGCCATTGTGCTAAAAGCCTAAAATCCAAATTATTTGTTTTCTTTTGTCAACCTATGCAGGGTGGAATTACTTGGGTTTTCTATAGAGACAGGTTTGTTACTACCTTTAGAGATAGATCTGCTTAGGTGGCGTTAATGCGGCCTGCGCGGCTGCACATCTTGGTGCGGCTACGCCATGCAGCCTATGGTGCGGCCTATGTGGCCACATGGATCTAAGTGGCGCTTAGTCAGCGCCACTTAAGCATATCTGTTTCTAAAGCTGGAGACAGATCTGTCTCTATAGAAGGACTCAAAATCACCCGCTAGTCCAAAAATATATTTGTTTTTATTTTCTCAACTTACGGAAAAATCATCATGATCAAGTTGAATTATCGCTGCCAATGAAGGCTAGCCCATTTGATTAGAGGGCTAGATTAAGGTATTGAGACCTAGAGGTCAAAAGTTCGATTCTCCTATATGAGGTATTTTCTACATTTTATTATAGTGTATATTCCCATTATATATGTGTTTGTATTGTTAATTTTCTTGATGTTGTGTTTCAGTAGGATAAATATTTATACACATTTATCTTATTATGATACAGATTTGTAATTGTAGTTTTAAAAAAAAGTCGAATTATCCCTTTGAATTGGAAAATAAAATAACATTAGCAGGCAATATCTTAAAAGCAACAACTTCAACATTTGAATTTCTTACGTACGAAAAACAATCAATATCAAAACAAGTTAACTAGTACATAGATTTCAAAATAACAATTCTCAAGAGTAGTTAAAGCAGAATTGCCAGAACTGTGGCTAGTGTAGTGTGGGTTACAATTTCAATGAATTGAAGCATATTAGCATCTCCAAGACATGTTTTTTCTAGACTAGGTCTATCTATATATAAGAAAAGTAATAGTGATTTCAGTATCTTTTTCCCTCATAAAAAGATACTGAAATCTAATTTTTTTATTTCTTTTTTTAATGCTGGTTTTGTTGTTTTGTTGTTGTTGTTTTATTTTTTATTTTTTTTGGTTTTTAGTTCTTCTTTTCTATAGATATAGTTAAAATTTTAACCATCTACTGCTAACATACGCGTTCCACAATGTGATATTTTTAGTTTTTTTTTTCTTTTTCTTTTCTTTTTTCGTTTTTTAATTTCTCCTTTGACATTAATCCAGTTTTTATTAAAAAAAAAAAAAATCCAACTGTGGGGTTGTGCTGGTAACTACCCATGCCTCAATTTTTATCCGTCTAATAGGTTGTTGATCCAAATAAATTGATTTTTACAATTAAATTTATCAAATCACAATACTGTTTTCAACACTGCCCACTAATTGAAAGTTTTTACGATTTAGCGTAATCGCGTTTTAAGAATAAATACTTATTTATGCACATTTAGGGCCATTTTACTGGATGTATTTTGTAGTGTGGGTTTTCACAGACTTTATAATTTTAGCAACAAAAATGTTTCTGAAACACTTGAGTCTATGCTTTTCAAATATCACAATCATATAAGATCAAAATGGATTCTTAATGTCCAAGTCTCTCACAAATTGGATGTTGAAATTGTATTTTTCTTATTTTTTTAAATAAATGATTCTACAACTGAAAAATGAAGAAATGACTCTAATAAAGACTGCCAAGAAGAGACCTATGTTGAGCAAGAACACGATGCAACTAATATTAGCTACATTTCTGATAAAAGATCAATTATAAAGGCCTCTCCGATTGTCTGTGGGAGGAAAATAAAAATTGGCAAAGATTAAACCTACTAATTATCATCTACTTCAATTTAGACTAAGATTTGTTTTAAATTTGATAGGGAGTTTAATCATCTATGAACACTAAGTAAGTTTTTTTTTTTTGTTTCATATATTGTTATGCAATGATTTTACTATTTAATATTTGTTTGGCTATTTCACGACATTTCTATTTATTAGATTGCTTTCTATAATGTGTGGTTTTATTCAATATTTATTTGGCGGTCTAATTATATTTCTGTTTAAGAGATTGCTTGTCTATGGATATTAACTTTCTTATTTAGCATTAGAGAATTTCTTTTTAATCTTGCAAATGCTGATCATTAGATATATATGTGTGTGTGTATCAAAAATTCTATGGAGAATGTTATTCTCTATTAGAGAGAGTAAACTCTCCATGTGGTCATATATCATTGGGGGATCAATCCCCCATCCCCCAATGATGTATGGTCATATCGAGAGTTTACTCTTCCTAAGGGAGAGTAATACTCTCTATAGAAAGACTGATATATATTGCAAACTCATTAGATGTATTTCAATTTACATGTTTATAAAGTAATAAAAAAAAAATTATACGTATCCATTAACTAATTTGCATATGTTTGTTAAACAAATTTTAATTTGCATCGTTTAGCTTATTTTTAAAAAAAATCATAAGTTGATTTATAGTAGTAACTTACGAATATTTAGCATGTAATAGTGTATAAACATAAATTATTCAACTATTACCACTTAAGATGTTATTTTTAGTTTGAGGAAAAAGTTAAAAGCTACACCATTTACACAAGACACATAATTCCAACGTGTATATATAATGATAAGTTATCATACATATCAATCATAAATTAAATGATAATGAAAACGATTAAACAACATCCGTCTTTCTTAAAAAAATAATCATGCAACAATAATAAATTTTCATTTGCTTAGTTGTAACTAGCTATTTTCTTCAATGTTATTCTGAAAAAAAAATATTATTACGGTAACATGTACAGTCTAATTTTTAATCGCCCAATGTCATCTTTAATTTAGGTAGATCATTAACGACCCATGTTTAGTTTGTAGCATATGCATATCATCAATCAGGTATTTGATAATAATAATTATTAGAATTTTTTAATTTTTTTGTGCGAATATGGATATATGTCTTTCTTTCTTTTATTTTTAAACATTACAAGAGTGATATATTTCTACAAATGAATATAATTCACTTACCAACATTATTAATATATAAGTTTATGTAATGTAAAATATAAAATCGGTGTAAATAAGACATGCAAAAAATATAATTCACTGGAAGAAAAATGCCGATTTTAAATTAATTATTGCTGCTACTATTATTTCTTTCTTCTCAATGATATTATATTACTTTAATATATTTCATTTTGTTAGCTGTTTATGCCCGTCATCGCACAGGGAAAACACTAGTTTGAAGAAAGAGAAGAAACAAAAAATTGGGTGAGTCCATAATTATATCTAAATATTTTCTTAATTTTTATTTTCTTTTAATCACTTTTATCTCTTTTACACCACTTTTCTTCACTTTTCCTTTCTTGTGTCCCATATAAGGTCTCAAAATACACCCATATATCTACCACTTTCGTGACTGTTTTATCATTATTTTTGAATTTATTTCTATATCTCCTTCTTTTTCACTTTTCTCTCTTTTTTTCCTACACTACATATCTTTCCATTCTCGTTCAATTAAAATAATTATCTTTTCTCTATCTTTGTCCTCCAAATTATCATAGGACTACACCATGGCATTAATCGTGGGTTACAATTAGAATTTTTTTTAGTTTTGGTCTAGAGCCGCCCTTACTCACATGAAGCACGGGTCTACACGTGGTTTCATGTCCAAGATACATGGGATGCCCGGTGGCTCTAGATAATAAAATATAGGAAACGGTAAATTGACACTGTACTTGAGATAAGATATATCTATTTTTTTTAAAAAAAAATGTCTAACTAATTATATTCCTCCAATTGGGCACTTTTTTTTTCCCCTTTCTAAGATAAACTAAAGTGTAGAATTTGAGGCACTAGATGCTGCATTTGCAACTGGCATATCCCTCACCTTTATATTAGATATTTCACAAAGATAGATACTATAGAGAGAGGCAACAAGGAAAAGAGAATTTAAATAACAGAGAAGGATCCATTTAGGGCACTAAATGTGGTGGTGAAGTGGTCAACATTGATGAGTGACGCCATTGCTGAAGTCAGTGGAAAACCTGTGCGTGAACAAAGATTATCCTTTGATGTTTCTATTTTGAATGGGAAATGCATAGGTTTTGCAACACTATAGGTTGGAATCTCAACTTGTTCACTTGTGAAGTTGCTACGTATTTGGTATTAATAAATAAATAATAATGGTCCATTTGGCAACCCACTAGAGTTACATTTCAATTTTTTAGTCATGGGTATAACTAAATTCTATAAGAAAGTTCAATATCAACGGTATGGTGTGATTACGATAGCAGATTGTAGTGTGACTTAATATTAGTACATCATCATACCCTCCTCAAATTATATCAATAATTGGTATTATATCAACATCTGTTTGGTACCATAATAGTATCAAATGTTGAACATTTTCACTAAATTCTATGGCTTACATCACTATATATGAAGTGTTATAATATTTAATGTTGTTATGTGTTTGAAATTTATTTAAAATTATAATAATACGATTATATTTGGAATCAATTATAATTGATTGTCAAGTAGACTCAATTATTATGCTTTTGGGAATGGTACGAAACATTGAAACTATTGCGAAAAGATATTAATTAAACAGGAAAATTAGAAAAAAGATGTACGCAGACATTGGGTAAGCCAGCTTTTGAGCATGCCGGGTTGAAGTTCGTCATGGCTACCTATGTGAACATACTTTGAATGTCTATGTGAAAATGGCAAATAATTCAGTAAAAGAATTGTAGGACACATAATAATTTTTGTTTATTTGTCTACATAGGAAAGAAAACGTGTACCCTATTAGTGATAACAATAATTGTAGTTAGACAACCTACCTTTTCCTCGTCGACGAAGGGTGAGTTTTCTAAGTATTGGATTAGGTTGAGCTAAAATCTAAGCACAACAAACATTGTAGAAATGCCTTGTTCTTACCTCTTCACCTAAACAATTGGCCAAATGCCTAAAATCTGAAGTCACCAAATGACAAAATCAAAATGGGCTGCGACAAATGAATTTGAACCTTTCAAGAAGACTTGGTTGACTTCAGTTTCAAGTTGCTCATCCAACTTTTCAAGTAAAGAACAGTTTATGAATATTTAAACCGTTGACCCCCCGGCCCCACAACAAAAATATATCCTCTTAATTAAAGTCTTTTGTTTTCATACTTGAGTATGAACATGGAATTAGTTGACTTCACCAAATCCTCACTTTTAGGTTCACACCAAAAAGTCTAAGTACCAGGTGCACTTGCTTTGCCAATAAAGTCAACCCTTTTAAACTAATCTAATAATTAAAACTCTTTGATCACTAAAAATTTAACTTCTTATTATTGTAAGTTTACGTGACAAAAAACTTCTAACTTTTACTTTCGGAAAATCATCTAGTATTTAAAAGAAACCTTTTGTTCTAGAGTATGCAAAAGTTTCCAATTAAGTCTTAATGCTTAGCCGATGAAGAAAATTTACTAATTGTAAAGTCTACCGTTCTTACCATATCAAGTCTAGTGTAATATGAGGTAATGAGGTATAATTCTGTTACACGAAATGAAAAGAAAATTACCCCCATGGTCAAACTTTAATTTTAGGTGATACGATGAAAGAAAAAGAAAAGAGTTTTCATAATTTGCGATGAAGGAAGTAAAGGTTTCCAGTAATAATGTTTCATAATAATCAAGAAATCTTGATACATAAACACTCTTAATGACATCTTGACCATCGCTAATCTCATAATTAAAGCAAATGCCTAATGATGAAACCTCAACGGCAATTGAAATTTGAAATTCCTCTTCACTAAAATTCACATACACAAAAGATTCAGATTCTGAATTAAAGTTCAAGTGATCATCGTGATCTTGGCTGATACTGTTGCCGTTCGCCGGAAGTGCAAGATTTTCTTCAAAATCAGCTCCCCTGACTGTAATCCAGTCTTCTTCTTCCTCTGTCCAATTTGGTATATCTAAAGAATCACCAATCAAACGGCTGATTCTATCCACCGGAGAATCAGAATATGAAGCCATGACAGTAGGATTCCGGGAAGAATATTCTGATACCTCAAATGAATCCCAGAAGTCTTTATCAATTACACTTGTCGGAGATTTCCTGGTGAATTCTCCCCTGTTATTCTCCAAACTGTGGAAAAATGGGTGTTCCAAAAGTTCCTCGGCCGTCCACCGGAGTTTTACGTCCCTTACTAAGCACTTATTCAATAAATCCTTAGCCTTACTGGACAGCCACCCTGGAATCTCCGGCACATCACCAGAATATCCAATTCTGTACAGAGCCGATACCGGATCATGCATCTCCTGCCAGGGGCTGCATCCAGTAGCCATTTCGAGGATCGTGCACCCGAGAGCCCAAATATCAGCCGGAAATCCCTGTTCTTCACCGCGAGCTACCTCCGGTGCCATATACACCGGCGTGCCTGAAATTGAAGATTTTCGAGCATCATCACCTTCATTTATGAACTTAGCGCAACCAAAATCTGCAATCTTTATGCCGTCTTTTCCGATCAAAATATTCTGACCCTTGATGTCTCCATGCACAATTCCGTTCCGGTGAAGATAATTCAATCCCTTTACCATCTGATGTGCATAAAATTGAATCGCAGGCTCATCTAATGAACCCCCCAGCTTCTTGATCTGATCCGACAACGTTCCACCGGAAACATACTCCAAGAAAAGATTGTAAATATGCTTACTTTCATTTTCTTCACAAGTAACATCAGAGCCTAAGCACTTAACCACAAGGGCAGAACTGAGTTTGGAGATTATAAGCTGCTCTTTCTGCAAGGAGTTAGAAGAAGATAGTTCGGCCGACTTCACAGCGAAAACCTCGCCCAAGGAAGTGGTGCTGACGGAGACGGTGGCAAAAGAGCCCCGGCCGATGACGGGTCCTCTAGTCCATTCCATTGGAGAGAAGAAAAGAGGAGAGGAATTTTTGTATTTTCGTCAAGGTGGTAGAAGAAGAGTTTTTTGTGGTATGTTTTCGGCCTTTGGGGTGGTTTTTATTCTTGGAATCTAGTGAGTTGTGAGTGGGTGATCAAGATGCCGTACAATTTTTCTTTAGGCTACGCTTTTTAACGTGTGTGAGAGCACGTGGAGCAGGGTCCAGAGGGAGGGTGAATGGCTGATGCCGACCAGGGTCGGCGCGTAGGAATAAAGCCTCCCGGTGGGACACGTGAGCACGTGGCCGGATTGCCATTATCATCTCGGCTAGATGAACACTGTTTTCCTCGGCTTCACATGCCGGCGCGTTTAGGATTATAAACTAACGAGTTGGAAAGTATAGCATTTTTCCTGTTAAAAAGGGAATAATCCAAGTGCATACGCTGACGGTGTGAACGCAAGACAAAGGTTTAGGATTCGTTCACGCAACATCAAACAAAATAGCATGCTTCGTCTATAAATGATTTAACACTAGGCTGTAATTGTGCTAAACAGTAATGTTTCACATCATCACTTTTATATACTGATATTATACCATACTATTTATTTGGTACCTCAATAGTACTAGACGTCTGATGATAAATTATTTCTACATACCAATTTATTTAGCAATGAGTGTTGTTCTAACACTAAATGCAAGTTTTTTACGACACTAACAGTTGACAAAAAACTAATGTAGACGGGGTCTGTGAACCCCAAGACTAACCCCATAAAATAAGTATTAAACGGTGATATCAGTTACTGATATGAGCACACCGTCACCCTCACTTATAATAATTAAATCAGTTGAAAATATTATGTCACACCTTCTGTCTGGTGTCATAACAGTGACAAATGTCACGTTTGGTGTTAGGTGATTTTTACGGGAATAAAAGACAACTATTTATTTTTTATCTACTAATTTTAAAAATGGAGCTTAGAGAAACCACCGGTCGACACTAGAATATTTCCAATTTAAGAGTTATTCAATATAATTACAGCTACATGTTTCACTAAAAATTCACTAATTTGACCACTAATGTTCACTGATCAATTCCACCTTATTGTAATCCGCCACATAATGCGCAAGAGTGATGATGATGAAATACACTTCTATTTGTTTGCTAACAATTTTACGATTTTTACTATGAATTGACGGTGGAAAGCTAATTAGGTCCTCTGGTCTCTTGCGTGTACATTCTATTTTTTATTTTTCGGAAATGATGAAACTTATTTATTTTCATGTTTTTGGAAACTCATTTTACAAGGAGGAAAATTTTTTATTAAAAAAAAACAATGTAAAAAATAAAAGCTTGAAAAGACAAAACATTTTTTACATAAATTAATTTCTTACTTAATAATCTTGTCATCCTTAATATGACATTTTCTTACTTAGTAAATTGTACTAAATTTTTATATTAGATCTAACATGGTATGCTAACTTCTAAGCATAATGTAGACATATAATTTCTAACGTGCGCAGTGTATTTTCCTTTTAAACTGAACAAAAATAAGATAACGAAATCACATTTGCTTCTTGCTCAATACTTTCACAGCGTTAAGTAATAATGAATTGTAAGGAAAGTTAAAACTTTTGAAAGGCTGAAAACCTAAAAATAGAGTCCTCCGTCTTAACATTGAGCCAAAGGCATCGGCGTACAAAATAGGTGGCAAATGATTTAAATAAAAGTGCATTAACGAATAAAGGTAAGTACATTTTAGCAATTAGCGTATTCCCATACCCAAAAAAATGGGATAGAGAAACGGAAAAGATAAAAGTAATTTTTTTTAAAGGGGGAAAAAAGATCGTTGCTAAAATCACAAATTAAGGATCATTATTATATATTGTTAAAATAAATATGAGAACCATTCCAAGCAAATAAATAAGGACCATACTACACATACTACCCTATTTACAACTTTTTTTTAACTACTTACACACATGGTAGAAATTCATTAGTTCTTCCACAAACATTAAAATGTAAGATTTCATAGGATTATGCAATGTGCACAAGTTGTAAAACAAGTTGTAGAAATAGTAGTACATAAATATTTATCTAATAAATAAATATGAGAGCTATCGAATCTTTCTTTCTCTTCTGGGCTTACTAAACTCGGCTTTTGTTATCTTTCATGTGATAGTATATTACGTCTATTCTATTTGCCCCAGTAATCTATGAAGTAGATTCTAATATCCAAAAGCTCATGAAGCAATCCCTCGAGTCCAAAGCACAGATGGAAGGGCAGTTTATCAAGAAGCAAAGTTTTTAAAGTATTTACAACCGTCTCTCTAACTTGTCATACACAAAAAGAAAAGAAAAAGGCTCACGTACACCCAAAATTCAAGGGCAATTTTAACTTGCGCTATTTATTTTACTTCGAAAGCAATTTTTTCTCTCTGAAGTTTTTCCTCATGCTTCTTTTCTATTTTTTTTTCCTTTTCTCCCGTTGACTCGCACACTTGTCTGACTCCTTGGTCCGTTGCTTCTTTTCTATTTTTCTCTCATAACAATTCCAAATTTCCAGTTATCCTTCGCACCACCACGGTAGTTGTCATCATTATTTGTTAAGTGTGTCTTGTTTCCTCTTTGTATTCAATACTTTCTGCACGTGACATTATTTCACCAGAATATTTATTTAAAAATTCAATAATTGCCTCAAGACTTTTAATTAATTAACAGCTGCAATTGTTATTTTTTCCCTCCAAAACAAAAAGACCTATATAATAAATCAATTAATTAATTCTTTTCCAAAAAAATAAAAATAATTAATTAACCATAGGTAGTCGAAAGTAGTTGATACGTTTAATTGGTCGACAGAGTAAAAAAATGCACAGCGCAAATTGGTGGTGGCCCAAAGGCGAATGCAATCTAATTAATGGCCATGGTTTCTCCTCCATAAAGAAAAAGTTGAGATGCGATGCGATTCTACCATACGGCGGAGCATTCGGGAACGTATTGTTTTCAACCCCGGAAAACCGCATTAAAATAACTAGAAGGATTCAACCACCACTCATAAAAAGGTGCGGCCAAACTTTTTAAGGCGTTACCGCACTGGACGTTTTATATGATATAAGATCAATTGTGGATATGATTGGATGGAAGATAGTGACATGTTGAAATTGAGCGGACAAGTCGCCAGAATGCAAGAACTTATAATAATAAGTTTAAGAGGGAAATGAACGCCAAACTTTTCTGTCCTAAGGCCCGGAAGAGTATTTTAAATCTTTTTTTATGGGATTCTTGAAACACCATTGGATCAAATACACGCTTGATCTCACTGGGCAAAAACCAATGATTATTAAAAATGATATGATATAAAATAATATGTATGGCGTTTTACAGAGATGTGTCGTATATCGATGCACACTACATGATTGTGGTTTTCAATGTAGCGTGCCCCGATGCACTCCATATGATGCCATGACATATGGTGTTAAATCGAAATTCGGTAAGAGTGGTACCATGTGAACATAAATTTTGACACACTATGTTTAGTTCCTTCTTTTTAATGCATACATTACATTATGTCTTTAGGGAAAGATTCTAGTACTTCATGAGTACTGTACTCTTGACCAATCAGAGATTCATGTGTAGATTCAAAGACCCCAATTTGTTATTTAATTTAGGCCCAGAATCTCACATGTAAATTCTTGATTAATCAGGAATATCAAGTGCTTAATACTCCTGATAATATCTTTTTGAATTTTGAATATGCTATTGTTTTCATGCAATAATAATAAATGAGTAATGCTATAAAGAACCAATGATGCTCACTACTTAAATGATAAGTTAAAACAATTCAGTTATATGGAAATATGCTATTTATGCATACAAAGTCTACAAACTTTGTACACACCCTTAAGTATTTCTTAAATATTACTGGTTTCATCTTTCTTGAAATATCAATTTCTACAGTCCCCCGCATAAATTTTATACACCTTTCACGTACAAATAATACTCGTCGGCTTATATGTGCTAGGTGCATGAGGAATGCTATTTGTACATATGGTGTAAAAAAAATTCTATTCGCACCCCTTAAAAATTGTCATTTTAAAGAAGTTGAGGTCACAGACATTTAAATAGATACACGGGAGGTTTGTATGGCAATGGAAGAAAAATTTGATTTGTACCAGACTCGACAGATACCTGATCTGTTTGAGAAAAAATTTCTCGATCTGTGGATCAATAGAGCGGATCGTGGTAGAATTTGCAATCTATCAAAGGATCGTGAATCGGATCGGCTGCTCCAGTTAAAAAAAAAAAAAGAAAAAGGAAAAATATGTTTAACTTTTAAACTTTCAGAAATGGTCAACAATAACAGTCAACATTGACCATTAAACAATAATTTAACTTGATTGATAGTTGATACTTGATATTGATTTAGTTACATTTTATTGTTAGTATAGATTGTAGTATAATGTATGATGTAAAAAACCAAGTTAGGAGATTAGAATAGTGCAACGTTTAAGGTAAAAAAATACTTTTTTGTTGGCGGATCGAAATCTTGATCCGAACATATGTGTGATCCATTCAAATCCGCTATGATCCGTAAGTCGTGGATCGTGGAGCAAATAATGGGTTTGTAAACTTTTCATGGGGCAAAATAGATTGTCACCGATCCGCCTCGATCCGATCTATTGCCATTCCTAGGTGTGTACAAATTTAGTTTATCTTATATGTACAAATAATATTTCTCATATTTGTATACAATTAACCCTAGAATTAACCTATTTGTACATACGATATATACATAATTTGAACACACTCGTTATATTTACTTAAATGTCTTTGATCTCATATTTCTTTAAATGACAAAATTTAGGGGGGCGTGTACATAAATTTTATATACTATATATGAACAAATAGAACCTTATCATTAACACAACTTACTATGATTTAATGTGACATACTGCCGCATAGAATAGTGCTTACCAACAAAAATACTACTTAAAAATGATAATGTTCCTTTCAAAAAAAGAAAAATAATAATGTTAACTCCGCTGGTCCACTAGTGATATATACCCTTTCAGAACAACGGGTGATAACATACAAATGGGAACCACCTAAAAGGTCAAAATAAAGGGGAAGCGTGATTCAAAAATGGGTTGAGCCTTATCATACTGGGTGGGAAGCACCGAGAACATGTCTCAATGGAGCAAAATTTGAGAAATTGTATACTAAAAAAAATTTCATTACCATTTTAAAACCATGGATTCTTTTTTTTTCCCCTCTAATTTACAAGGAGGAGATAGGCAGGGCCGTTCCAAGGATTTTGGGGGTCCAAGGCAACTTTTAAATTAAAATTTTGTGGGGGGCACTGAAATAAATTTTATATTTAAAAAATTTAGTTGTACAATATATTAATAAATTAAATATATAAATATGGTAGTCATATAAATTAAATTGATTATTAGATATACTTTACAATTAATTTTTCCTCTTTTATCAACTAATAAATGTCACTTATATGTATTATTATATATCATACTTAAAATATAAATATTTAAACTGTCAATAAAAGTTTTTTAATTTCGAGGCCCTTTTTATTGAGTCATGGTTAGAGGCCTTAAGCGACCGCCTAGAAAGCCTATATTCAGGCACGCTCATAGAGATAGGAGAAGAGAGGAAAATTCAAAAGGTATGTGTGGCCCAACCCTAAAACCTCATGGAAAATATAACTAAGGCAGCACAATTCAAAATATAATTTTATTTGTATTTTGAGTGTTATTACAGTTTACATTAATTAATATAATAACTGAATAACATAATGTCAAATTATTAATACAATGGTGCTCGACTGCGAAAGTGGATTCTTAATTTTCAAACATCAAGTACGTACGTGTCATATTTATGTTGTCGTCTGTCAAACACGTGTAGCGTAATCAAACGAAATAGGTGTTTCAAAAAAAAAAAGAAAAAAAAAGAAAGAAAGAAAAAAAAAAGGTAAAAAGCCATGACTTTCACATGAAATATATATCTTTAGAATATTAGTAAGCCATGTGTCACGCCCAGATTATTCTACTTTTGAGAATTGATAACAAATCGATTGATGTCCCACTTTTCATGTTCGTAGCTATTTCCCAATTAAAATTTAACACATCACCCACCCTTGTATCCTCAACGATTATTCATTCATCATCTGGAAACAATCCCCAGTTCTCGCTACCCAAAACATCAATTTTGTTCACCCGCTCACTATAGACGAGGTTAAACTTTTCACTTTTGATGTGATACACATATAATTTGACGTAGCGCACACATGACCACTATATGTATCAGTTATGTGTGTACCACGTTAAAAATAGGCGATGTACCGTCCAAAGTGGATAGGTGAACGAGACTCCCAAAAACGTTTGAAAAATACCATGAAGAAATTTTCTAAGAAGATAGATAAGACTCTTTAAAAAAGAGCCTTACAATTACGTGGTATGAATATAACAAAAGTAGCCCCATAAAATAATATGTCCAATCCTCAAACTCCTATAATAATCAACTAATTCAAAACAGTGCCTTTTTTTTTTTTTTTTAAGAACGGAATACTATTAAGATAAATCCCTTTAGTTTGTTTAGTTTCCATTTCAATAAAATGCAATGAGTGATAATGTATTCTACAAATCATGAAGTTATGATTGATTTCTATTTAAACAAACTTAGAATGCGAATCTGACTATAAAATTGAAGTGTTCAAGCTAGTGCCGTTACAATATCGATATAACATAATACAAATTGTTGGTACGATTTAAAGAGAATATAGTGATATATTGATATTATACAATATCACTGTCTAATATATTATAATATCTGACCTCTAGTACTTGAACATTATTACCGATAGAATACCTACTTCATTTGCCAAGGAAGGATGAGTCCGTCAGTCACCGAATTCGGTTAAGCTAATATATCAAAGAGCAAAGCTGGAGCCATTATCGCCATACACGTAACCATTCCGATCTCTAAAATTATTAGAGAAAGTCATGCCTCCTTGTTTCTTCACTTTAACTATCGGTCAAACCTAAAAAAGTCACCAAATATTAAGGCCTGCCATAAATATCAACAGCTTTTCAAGAATAGTTAATAGTTAATTTTCTCGTTGACTTGAAATTAAAATCGCCTCTGCAAACCCTTTGACCCTCAAAATTCCTCCCATACCGCCTCTTGTGTTCACACCAACAATAACAATTATGTAGCTCGAGGGAGTAGTCAACTTTACTTTTCTTCAGAACGTCAACTCCTTTTCTATTCACGCATTAAAGTCTAAAAGATTGGTACCTTAACCTTGCTACTCTATACACAAACATATAAAAATGATTTCCCTAGCGGGATAGTTCAAATATGAAAATTTCCATACTAGTATACAAATATGAAAAATTCTAATGATGAAATATTTTGAAAGAGAATGCTTGAAGCCACACAGAAGTTCTGACAATATGTGAACAAGGCATGAAAAACACGAAGTTTCTGTGTATAATTCTTATTGTTGATACCAAAACCATAACAATCGAAAAAATGATTCCGTTGAAATTTGGAATCCGCCTTCACTAACAACGTTCAGAAATTCAAACTCTCCTCCACCTAAGTTCAGTCACTCAATTTGGTATGTTTCAAGTATCATTGATCAAATGACTGATTATATTAGCCGGAGAATCAGAAGATGAAGCAACGACAGTCGGCCACTGTATCCTAAAGATACTGATCCAGTACATTCAAAGGACATATCCTTGTGATTCTCCTGAATTATTCCTCGACCAAAAGAAAATTTAGCAGCCTAGAAGTTCTTCCAATGGCCAGAAGAGATCCACGCGTCTTAGCAAGTGCTGGTTCAAGAATTCCCTAGTCTCAACAGACGAACCAACTTGGAGTTTGGCGTACCCAACTGCCCAAACACCTTTTGTCTTAAGCCAGATCTACCTTCTCCAACATTTTAATGACTTATTATCTGGTCTAAATCAATAGATTAGTAACAGTTTGTCTGTCTCAATTTGATTGTGGGCTCAATTAAAAATAATTTTCCCATTCATTGTCTAGCTCCTTTAAAAAACTAATTGATGATGTCATTATTCTATTATTATTATATTTTTCTTTATTGTTATATTTTTCCTTTTAATCAATTAATTTAATATTTTTCTTTCGAAACTCTATCTATATATTAATTTAATATTTTTATTTCAGAACTCTATCTACATATTACATTTTAATCATTTACTATTGTATAATTTCATGATTTTATGTTCTCTTAATATATTATATTTTACTCGCTCAATATAATATGTCCATGAAAAGCACAAGTGTTAAACATAGTAGTCGTAAATGTACGGTGTGAAACTAATATAGATTATACTATTGGGTTTTATTGCTTTACAAGGAAATAAAACATAAGAATTAATAAAAAATTATTGGTTAATTTATTATACTTTTTCTTATTGTTTATGTTTTTCCTTTTAAGCAATTAATTTAATATTTTTATTTTAAAACTCTATCTATATATTAATTTAATATTTTCATTTTAAAACTCTATCTACATATTACATTTAATATTTTTATTTTGAGACTCTATCTATATATTAATATAATATTTTTATTTTAGAACTCTATCTACATATTATATTTTAATCAATTTTGCGACTCTATCTATATATTAATGTGAATATTTTTCTTTCTCTTTTATTAGAATATTAATTAACCTAATTGAGAAGAAGAACATTATTTCGTAATGCTATCTTCGAGTTTTTCTTCTCGAGATTCAAAAAGTCTTACAAAAATCACACTTTGTTTTTGACCTATAGTTACGAAATGAATAAATTATAGTGTGTAAAACTTTTATCCCTTTAAATAAAAATAGTCATAATTATTAATATTTATAGCAGAAAATATTAAGAAAAATTACAATTCTAATTTTCAATTAATCTAAGCTAAAGATATATATGTTTAATTAATTAAATATTCAGTTAAATTAAGACAAAAATAAAAGTTCTAAAAAGAAACTTATTATCCGATGAACATGGATTATAAACTAAGTTCCTTATTCATGTTTATTTCTTTTGCTTAATTATTATTTGACAAACACGGGTTATCATTTAAGTTTTTTATTCATATTAATTAATTTTCATTACTTTATCAATTAGAAAATACAAATTTTTTAATAAAAAATTATAAACTACAAATATTTTAATGATATAGACACTTATTTATCATTGCATAATCAAATTTATCCATAATTTAAATAATTAAATGACGATAAATATGTGTTAGTTATTAAATTAAATAGTGAATCTTATTTCAAAAAATTAGATGGATAGGGTAAAAGAGAATAAAAATATAAAAAATTGAAAAAATGAAGAATACCATATGAGTTACCGCAATAGGAAATAAAATATCGAAAAATACCCTATTAATAGACTTTTTGGGGGAGCGCAAACTAGTTTGCTTATTTATAAATGTGCTACTTTTTTAATGATTATATTTCTTTTTTTGTTAAAATAAAATAACAACGTGATATTATACATGAGTATTTTTATAAAATAAAATATAATATCAACCAATAAAAAATGTAAGTGAGGAAACGAGGTATTATTTGGTTAAAATGGTATGTCGGGAGGGGTACTTTTCTATGGGTATAAAAATTTTTATGTGAACGGGTATCGAGTGAATACGGGTATATACGTACACATACATATTACTAGACTGTTGATAATAATATTGAATAAATTAGATGATATAAACGTAAAATATAGTAAAACATTAATCGAGTGTATAAAGTGGTAAATATTAATATATTATTAATAAGATATTATTTTAACGAGACAAATACTAAAATAGAACTGTATATTTACTACTTTTGTTATAAAAATTCAATGGCACTTATTTATTCAATATTTTATTGTACATTATTATTGATTTTTTTGAATTAGTCTTAACCTACAGCGCACATGTAAGATGCTAGATTTATAGTTGCTATAATTGATTGTGATTCGATCATTTAATTGCTAATTATTACCATCTCATGTAGATTGGATCTGTAAACTTGAACGACGTGCTTGGATAGGACCTAAAATTATGGACTAAGTTATGCAACCAAATTTATACTCAATACTCAAACATTTTACTACAAATAACCAGTAGTGATTTATGATTCGCCTATCAGTTCGTTATTCTAGGCAATGTAACTGGTATATTGTACTTTATTTATAACACGAGGTTTAAAAAATAAACTTACACGTCAATTTTGATACGAATGTACACTATAACTCAAATGATTGTCATTATAAAATCATGTTGCTTTTTTAAGGATTTCATTTGTAATTTGCTAGACTAAAATAACAATGTGATATAATGGGTATTTACACAATATAAAACAAAGCCTCATACAGTTAAAAGGGTATGTAGAAAAACAAAGTATTATGCAGTTTAAAAAGGTATGTCTAAAGTACTTTTAAATGAGTATGAGAATTTTTATCTAAATAGGTATGGTATGTACATGCCTGATACATTTTATTAGACTTTTAACTAATAATATTAAATAAGTTAGGTGATTTAAAAACAAAATATAGTAAAACATTAATCGAGCACAAAATGGGTGACTATTAATATGTTATTAATAAAACATTAATTTAACGCATCAAATAATAAATTAAAATTTTATATTTACTGATTTTGTTATACAAATCCGATGGCACGTATTTGTGCAACACATGAGTGACACTTTTTTTTTATTCCACTATTGGTAATGACATTGATGTTATATGATATTTTTTTGGTATCTTTGCATCCCGTCTTTTAAGAGACTTCGTTTGTTGTATTTAGTGATAGTTATATTTTACTTTCATTTTCAACTTTTCATTTAAGGTAGACACGAGTACAACATAAAATATGATACTATTTTCTTTTAAAATGCTACAATGAAATCATGCATAAATATATACATGGATAAAATGAGTTGTGCTATGTGAATATTTTTTTACATTTTTTATATGAGCTCAATCCAATTGACTACATTATCTTTTAATATTCTTGCTGGCTCTCTCCACAACCTGAATTGTGCTATCAAAATTTATTGTCAAGGTGAATTATATGAATCTCTTTTATTTTATCAATTATTCGAGATACTTTTTTATTTCTGTTCTCACTAAGGAATCTGAGATACTTTTTTGTTTCCGTTGTCACTAAGGAAAAAAGAAGCAAAAATTATGACAATATTAATTCGTATCAAATTTCACTAAATTTTTACTTTACTTACAAATGGATAAATGATATTTAACTGTCAATAATTAGATCAAAAACTTTAATTTAATAGGAATTACGTCTCTCTACTTTAATTATCAACAATTATATAACTAAAGTTATATACGTAATTACAAAAATGTCACTTTTTTAATGCTATATTATTACCTTATCATCATCAAATTATAGTATCAAATAATAAGAAAATGATTACTCTAAATGACATATTTTACTGAAGAGGAAAAATAAAAGAATAATTTTAGGGTTCAATATACAATTTGTTATGTATCATAAAGCGGTCGTCTAATATTGGAAATCCATTTCTCATATAAAACAATAATCTCAAAATTAATTACTCAAAATGTCACTATACTTATGAAAAATTATCTCGCATGCCATTGTACTTTAAAACTCACCACATATGCCACTGAACTTGTGCAAATAATATCTAATTTGCCATTCCGTCAACATCCAGTTAAAAAATTAAAGGCCAAGATGCAACATGGTAAATTTCGTTAGCCATATCATCAAGTCCGTTACATTTTTAACAGGTTATTTACGAAGTGGCAAACGGGATAACACTTTCATAAGTTCAGTGACATATGAGGTGAGTTTTAAAGTACAATGACATGCGAGATAACTTTTTAAAAGTATAGTGGCAATTTAGGTAATTAACTCTCTATCTTGACATATAATTTTAACTAAATTTTTACTTATTGCCATGCTTCATGGAGATGACGATGTTATCAGTTTAACATATTCTAACAACAAATTTCACTAAAAATCTTTACAAATCTGAATTCTTGAATGAGATACGATACTTTAGAATTTTCAGTCATAAATTGAAGTTAGATATTAGTATTCCTAGTAGTTACGAAATTTTTGTCATTCGACTATATTGTGTAGTGGCACAAGACTTATAATCTCAAGACCTAGAGATCGCACCATTTAGGAAAAAATTCTATTTGGATTAGATGCAGGCGACAAATTTTTTATTGTAAGAAAAACTCTGATACCATTTGATCCAAGTCTTCCTTTTACAATACAAACTACATTTATAAATTTATCATAGTTTTCATATTCTTTTATGATATCAAGTATCTAAATTTTTATTAAATTACTTTTGATGTATGACTTTTCGCTAAATCGATGTACGGGTGAAAAATCTAGTTATATTAAATTTGCAATGGTAAAGTGGAGAGACAACACTTACCATTGTGTAGCGACCCGAAATTTTTAGTATTTAAAATTTTATACCAATTTAAATTTCTTAAATAAACAAAAAAAAATTTATTTTTTAAGTTAGTTAACCGTTATAGCTAACTCCATTTCTTTTAGGATTATTATTGTTATTATTTTATTTTAAGCACGTGGAAGGTTTAAAAAAAATGAGGAGGTTTATTCGTATATTATGATTTTAACCTTTATAAATTTAATTTCCTTTGAACCCATCCAACTTTTTATATTAAGTACAATTTGTCTTACTATTTGATTTAGTCGGGTCAAAATTTATGTTTGTCAAATCCAAACAATTCTCCAGTCTCATTCGATAAATTTTGTAAAGCCCAACGAGTACCCTATATTTCACATAAGAAATTCTTTAAGTTTGTTAAATTACTTTGTCTTGGCTTAGTTGAGCCCAAACATGTAGGCTTGCACTCTAAGAAATTTCTCCATAAAAATTTCTCCATATAGATGTTAGGGTTTAGCAATTTTCTTTACCTATTTATATACGCACACACCTTGACCCTAAGTATCATTGCGGCTGGAGAACGAATTTGGTAAACTCTCATCTTCTCCACGTTATTCCACGACCGTTTCTCATCTTCAACCCACCGAATAATGGGTTTTTTTTTTCAAAATGGTCTTAGTCAAACCTCACTTATGCACAATGGCTTTCTTAAGTGTAAAAGACCTCAAATATACTAAAATGTCTAAAATATCCTTAGTATCATATCAAAATAACCTATTTACTAATAAAAAGAAAAAGTCACAAACACCCTTATGATATATACAATTAGTGTAAGTATATGCATGAGTTCCCTCTAAAACTGATCGTTCTACTTTCTTTCCTATTTCCCAAATCTGTGCATAATGTTTGACGACAAAATTTCTTTATGCCACTAAAATAAGTAGTAGAATGAAAAGTTAATAAACAATCTCCTATTATTTGGTAAGAATTTTCACATTGATATACACATTTTGTTTAGTTTACTATATAGATTTTACAGTTATTCCACATTGGGGTTTTTTGATTGTTATACCATTTGGAAGAATTTCTATATTATTTTCACTATTGGAGGTACTGGAAATTGATCATAAGTAGCAGTATACATCAAAAAAAAAAAATTGAAGGTGTAGGCTTTTTTTTATCAAACGCTCGACGAGTCTGTTAACAGACTGCGGGTGGTCTGTTGACAGACTCAGTGAAATTTTGTGGCAGAAGACGAGGTTGATGTACTCAAAAGAGAATAAGATGATAGTAAGTTGCTCTTTAATGGTCACCTGACATATTTTGATACAATTTCCACAAGAAGTGTTGTAATTTTTTATTCAGCTTTAGTTCCACTACATCTCTTTACAGTCAACGACAATAACCATTAGAATAAGAACAGAGATGAGTCATACTTCCATTTCAAATGTTGTTAACAACAATAAAAGACAACCAACTCATAAATAAAAGACACTTGTATAACAAAAGAAATATATCGATTAACATCTATTGTTTCTTCGTAGTCACTCGATGATGTTTCACTACAACGTTATACAATTCACTAGATAGAATTTCTAACAAAAGACAAGGTTCGTACCGATATGATGATGATTTTCATATGTAACTCTTCCTTTAACTAAATTGAATAAGGCGAAATGGTGAACGGCAGATACGAGTCTGTCAGCAAGTTTGTCGACATACCTACAAACAGACCGATCTGTCTATAGGTCTATCGACAGACCGGATAACAGACCGGTCAATTATCATACCTCTTTATGTGTTTAGTAACTTTAACATGTTATAACATGTTACACATAATTATCACGTGAACCCTTCAATTTTTTGTTCAACTTCAGTTCCATTGCAGCTCTTTACGTTGATCTATTAGAATAAGAAGAGAGTTTAGTCGTACTTCCTTTTTAGGAGACTGTAACGACAACAATACACAAGGCTCGTAACGATAGGACGATGAATCTTATATGTAACTATATACCATCAACTAAATTGACTTGGGCTAAATGATCAACGACAACACCTATTTTGTTGAGAAGAAGAGAGATGAGTCATACATCCCTTTCAAGAGCTGTTAACAATAATATGAAAAGAAGACAAGCAATTCATGTAACATAAGACACTTGTATAACAAAAGAAACTTGAA